>WNWK01040489.1:0-16945 GCA_009830355.1 Cherax destructor | reverse complement strand
CCACAAGTGGTTGAGGAAATATCAAAACTCTCGATAATAACCTATGTGCAACATTTATGCAACATCCTTTCATTTTTTATACCACTGATAATGTCATCCTGCCAGAATGTCTTATAACCTATGCCCTAAGTAAAGAGAAACGATTCTGGAACATGTGTAATGCGTATTTGGCAGGCTGGCCAGCTGGCTGTCTGTCTGTATCTGTCTCTGTCCATCTCTGTCTCTGTCTATAACCCTGTCTGTCTGTCTATATCTCTGTCTCTGTCTCTCACAGGTACACATAAGTATAGTTATTATATATACAGCGGAACCCCAAGTTTCGAACGCCTCGACAATCGAACTAATCGAGTTTCGAACACTTTTTTAGAACAAATTTTGTCCCGAGTATCGAACGTGCCCCGTGTTTCGAATGCATACTTACCAAACCTGTCTGCCCAGGCGCCTGCGCGCCTACTCACGTAGGCGTCGTGAGTCAGTCTAGCTTTGTTTGTCCTCCAGTGAACATTACCCTGTGTGCTCTTCCAAACATTTCACAATTAATTAATTGTGTTTGGAGCTTTTTCATTAAGTGCGACTGTGAAATAAGCTACCATGGGTCCAAAGAAAGTTCCTAGTGGTACCCCTGTGGTAAAGAAAGTGAGAAACACCATAGACATGAAGAAGGAAATAGTGCAAAAATACGAGTGGTGTGTGAATTGCCGAGCTTGCCAGGATGTATGGCAAAAACAAGTCAACTATAGCTTCTATCCTGGTAAAGAAAGAACAAATCAAGGAAGCTGATGTTGCAAAAGGTGTTGATATGCTAACCAAAAATAGACCACAAATAGTCGACAATGTTGAGAAGTTGTTGCTGGTGTGGATCAAGGATAGTGTTAGTGGGTGATAGTGTGTCGGAGACAATCATTTGTGAAAAGGCAAGGCAGTTGCATGCCGATCTTGTAAAAAAATGCATGGAACCAGTGCTGATTGTAGTGTTAGTGATATTAAGGCGAGCAGAGGCTGGTTTTACAGATTTAAGAAGCGTAGTGGCATACACAATGTGGTAAGGCATGGTGAGGCTGCCAGTTCAGACAAACGTACAGCTGAAAAATTCATAACTGAATTTCAGGACTACATAAAGACTGAAAATTTAAACCCAAACAAGTGTTCAATTGTGATGAAACAGGCCTGTTTTGGAAGAAAATGCCCAACAGGATCTACATTACTCAGGAGGAAAAGGCACTGCCAGGACACAAGCCTATAAAAGACAGGCTAACTCTCTTGTTTTGTTCTAACACTAGTGGGGATTTTATAGTGAAGCTTTATTCGGTATCACTCAGAAAATCCCAGTGTTCAAGAAACACAATGTCATCAAGAATAGATTGTGTGTCTTGTGGAAAGCTAATAATAATTCATGGGTCACAAGGCAAATTTTCAAAGAGTGGATCCATGAAGAGTTTGGCCCCAGTGTGAAAAAATACCTCCTGGAAAATAAATTGGAACTCAAGTGCCCCCTGTTACTGGACAATGCTCCTGCACATCCTCCAAACTTGGTAGACCTACTGTGTAAGGACTTCAGTTTTATAAAAGTGAAGTTTTTGCCTCCTAACACTACTCCTCTCCTCCAGCCCATGGACCAGAAGGTCATTTCTAATTTCAAAAAACTGTACACAAAAGCAGGGTTTGAAAATTGCTTTGAAGAGACCTCAGACACTGAGTTGACCCTAAGAGAGTTCTAGAAGAATCACTTCAATATCTACAACTTCATAGGCCTTATAAGTAAGGCTTGGAAGGGAGTGACTTACTGGACTTTGAACTCTGCTTGGAGACAATTGTGGCCAGATTGTGTCCAACACAGGGATTTTGAAGGGTTTGAGGCTGACCCTCTGCCTGTTGTGGAAGGTATTGTGGCATTGAGCAAGTCCCTGGGGTTGGAGGTAAGTGTCAAGGATGTGGAACAGTTGGTGGATGACCACAATGAAGAGCTAACCACTGAAGAGTTGGAACTGGAACAGCATCAGACCAGAGTTCAGGAACTTGCTTCACAGGAGGAGGAAGAGGGAGTCGATGAGGTGCCTTATTCAGAGATTAAGGAAATTTGTGCAATGTGGAATAAGGTGCAGGCATTTGCTGATAAATATCACCCTGAGCAAGCTGAAACAAGCCATATATGCAACATGTTCAGTGACAAAACACTGTCCCATTTTAGGGACATCTTAACCCATTCAGGGTTTTAGACGTACTAGTATGTCTTGTGTTCCAGGGTGTTTGACATACTAATATGCATAAATTCTAGCAGCTTCAAATCGAGGGGGAGAGAGCTAGTAGGCCTGCATGTGATAGAATGGGTCTATGTGGTAAGTGTGCGCAGTAGGAAAAAATCTATGCACCCGCATTGCACTGTGGGAGTCGTAATTTAGTGCTCCTTTGCCACCAAGCCATGCTGTAAGGAATACCTCACTCCGGCATTGTGAGTAGTAGGGAAGGCAGTGAGGGGGGGAGGCAGTGTGGGTGGTGGGGAAGGGAGCTGGGTTTGTGTAAACAACATTGGCTGGCTGGCTGGCTATCTGGCTAGCTGGCTGGCAATCTGTCTGGCTGGTTGGCTAGCTATCTGTCTGGATGGCTGGCTATCTGGCTGGCTGGCTGGCTTGCTATCTGTCTGGCTAGCTGGTTGCCTGGCTGGCTATCTGGCTGGCTGGCTATCTGTCTGGCTGGATGGCTGTCTGTCTGTCTGTCTGTCTGTCGCACAGGTACACATAAATACAATTATACATAGTGTAAATTACCTAGGATAACCCAAAAAATACAGACTGGCAAATAATAAGTATCAGGACTCAGATGTGAAGCAGTGATTACTGAGTCATGTGTAATACATGTTGGTTCACTAGTGGCTCTCTCTGAGACAGAGAGAGACAAAGAGAGACAAGCAGACAGATAGACAGACAGACAGACAATGTTTGTGTGAAGTGAAAACAAATAAAGGGAGGGCAGTGTACCCTCATCAAATGTGACCACTGTCATTAGTTTAGTGATAAGACTGAGTGACACACATGTCTTACAAAATTCTTCAATTATTATTATTATTATTATTATATTCTCCTGTGTATCCTAGGTAATTTACAGTATGTATAATTGTATTTATGTGCACCTGTGAGACAGAGACAGAGCCAACTGGTCAGCCAGCCAGCCAGCCAGCAAGCCAGCCAGTTAGCTGGTCAGCCACCCAGCCAACCTGCCAGCCAGCCAGCCAGCGTATGTTGTTTACACAAACCCACGCTCCCTTCCCCACCAAAACATTGCTTTGGACCTATAAATACTATGTATGTATATATTTCTATACAATAGTATGTGACTAAAATAGGTGAAAATGTTCACCTGTCAATGTTTGTGCAGTTATTGTATAGTATACAAAGAGTGTATATATACAAAATATGGCTTATATTGGTCTCACAGGCCATAAAAGTTACTTAAAAAAATAAAATGTTAAAAAATAAAAGAAAAAAGTAGAAAAAAAAAATAATAATAATAATAATAATACTTTATAGTGACATGGTACAATGATACATGGTAGACAAGATATATTTCTTAATGAGATGTACATGCCAAAAGCCCCTAATATGCTGTGCATTGCGGGCATTCTTAAGACTACTTTATTCTAGACTACATGGTAAAAAGTTATGGTTGACAATTTATAAAATAAGTATAATTGCGTATCTAAGTTATAAAGTTTGAATATAAGTTGAACATATCAATTAATTGTAGCAATGCAACTAATTGAGTGAGATAACAATTTTAAACAATTAGTTGCATTGCAGTTACAGTTTACGTGGTCATTATAATGTAAATGTTATGGTAATAGTTAGCTTAGTATGTATTTTTCATAACAGGTTTTTACATTTAAGTGATTAGTCAGGTTTTTACATTAAGTGATTATTCTACTTTGTTGAGAATGTTTGATATTGAGCATTTCGCTTTGGGTGAGAAGGTGATTTTTTAGCATCGTTTTGAATTGGGATACAGGCAGGGTTTCTTTGGCAATGACAGGTAATGAATTCCAAATTTTCGTGCCTTTTATATGCATTGAGTTTTTACATAGTGTTAGATGGACACGGGAACATCGAGAGTGATCTGTGTCTAGTGTTATGGTCATGTGTCCTGTTAAAATTGGTAAGGAGAAGTTTGAGTGGTGGGTTAATATTTGCATAGAGTGTTCTATGTATGTAATAGGCACAGTAAAAAGTATGGATGTCTTGTATGGTGAGTAAGTTTAGGTTTTTGAATATTGGTGGAGTATGTTGCCTGGAGTGAGAATTTGTTATCATTCTAACTGCTGCCTTTTGTTGTGTTATTAGTGGTCTGAGATGAGTTATTGATGTAGAGCCCCATGCGCAGATTCCATAGGTGAGGTATGGGTAAATGAGTGAGTGATATAGGGTAAGGAGAGCTGGTTGTGGAACATAGTACCTTATCTTGGATAGTATTCCCACGGTCTTTGAGACTTTCTTGGAAATTTGTTGTATATGTGTCTGAAATTTGAGGCCACTGTCAAGATGGATTCCTAAGAATTTTCCCTCTGTGAGTTTTGCGATAGGGGACCCGTTTATCATTATGTTAAGTGGTGCGTTTGTAGCTCTGTTTCCAAACTGGATAAAATATGTTTTATCAATATTGAGAGTAAGTTTGTTGGTCATCATCCAGGTAGATATTTTCTGCAATTCGGTATTTGCAGTGTTGGCTAGTATGTCTGGGCTAGGGTGCGAGATAACGTATGTAGTGTCATCTGCAAAAAGTATGGGTTTGAGTAGTTGAGATGCATTTGGTAGGTCGTTAATGTAAATGAAAAAGAGTAGTGGGCCAAGAACACTTCCCTGTGGGACACCTACGGTAATAGTTTGCGCGGTGGAGCTAGCTCCATTTGTGTACACATATTGGTTTCTGTTGCTAAGGTATGATTTTAGGTAGTTGAGGGAGTGTCCTCTTATACCATAGTGTGATAATTTTAGGTGTAACAGATCATGGTCAACTGTATCAAAAGCTTTACGTAAATCAATGAAGATTCCCACTGGGATTTCTTTTTTCTCAAGGGCGGTGTAAATTATTTCTAACATGTGTATAATGGCATCATTTGTATTTTTATTAGGCCTGAATCCAAATTGACAGTGGTTGAGTACGCTGTTGGAGGTGAGGTAGGAATATATTTGTCTATGAATTAATAAACTTTTACCAGGTGACAGGCAGTCGGGGATGTTGCCATATGTGCCTCACTTTGTCAACTTCACGCCTCCATATCTCTGTAAGTATTATCGCAAAAAAAAAAAAAAATGGGCCTATAATACTCACAAAAATATGCTCTATTCTTATATAAGAAAAAATATTTTTTTTTTTTTTCGAAAATTTCTCGACCCTGAGAGGGAGTTAAGAATCAAGGGTCTCGACCCTGAAAGGGTTAAAGAGGCGCCAGAAACAGAGCACTCTGGACAGTTATTTTTTGAGACATGGGTCCAGTGACTCAAGCTGGTCCTAGTGGCATTAAAATAAAAAGAAGGGAAGTAACCCCAGAGAGGGAGTTGTTACATGAAGTCCTTATGGAGAGGATTTCCCTTCCAAACACTAAGCCCTCCCTCCCTCACTCCTCCTCCCTACCTTCCAGATGCCATCAACAATCTTCAATAAAGGCAAGTAAAAATGTTATTTTATATGTTTATTTAAATGTTTGTATTTATTTATTAATAACTGTACTATGTATAATTGTTGTGTGTATTTTTTGTGAATATTTTTGGGTTTCTGGAATGGATTAATTGTTTTCCATTATTTCTTATGGGAAATATTGATTCGAGTTTCGAACGTTTCGAGTTTAGAACTAGCTCCTGGAATGGATTAAGTTCGAAACTCAGGGTTCCACTGTAGTGTACATTACCTAGGATAACCCAAAAATTCCAGGCAAAGTGTTATAGAGTGCTTGTAGATATAAAGCATAATAAGCATGACTGGCAAGTACAGTGGACCCCTGGATTTCGTAAATAATTCGTTCCAGAATGCTGTTCGAGTGTCGTTACTGAACAAATTTGTTCCCATAAGGACGAATGTAAATTAGATTAGTCCGTTTTAGACCCCCAAAAATACACTTACATAATTGTTCCAGTTGGGAGCTGTACGATATCCGGGGTCCACTGTAATATGCAATTTTCACTTGATCAGGAATCAGACGTGACGACTCTGCATTGTGTGTAATACCTGTTGGTTTACGGGCCGCTCTCTGAGACAGAGTGACAAGCAGATGGAAAGACAGACACACACAGGCAGACGGAAAGATACACATACAGGCAGACAGAAAGACAGAGACACAAAATAAAAAAATAAATAAAAATGTTTATTTACTTGTAAAGCTTACAATGTGTGGTTTACATGTTATAAAATATTAATTACAAAGAAGGCCACTAGCATGTCTAGCCATTTCAGGCAGACTAATACTAATTCTTACTCTATATTGATATAAGTTATGGAGGAGTACATTTGAACATACATTATTAGATAGTACATTATTAGGTAGTACAAATCATATACTGTAATAATATTACAAATGGTAGATTTAGTGATGGGATTGGATTTGTCTTGGCATGATACACTATTTCTATTAAAGCTCATATACTGGAAGATTATTGTAGGCAAACTTAGGACTAACTTAAGATTTAAAAGGAAATAGCTGTACATATTAGGAATTTTATGTTTACCATCATTTGGGTGAGTGTGGGTGTAAGTGTAAATTATGGGGAAATTGCAGATAAGGAGAGTAAGACTATGTTGTTTTGGATGTGTTCATGATACAAAAAGAGAATTAGGTGGTTTTCATTTGGATAGCTGATGATGGGGTGTGTTAGGGAGATGAGATGTTTTTTAATGGTAGTTTTGAAAATGGTGGTTGAGTCTGCAGTTCTAGAGTTTTCAGACATTGAGTTCCAGATTTTAGGTCCTTTTAAGAACATCAAATTTTTGTAGAAGTTTAACCGGACACAGGGAATGTCATAGAGATTTTAGTGTCCGGTATTGTGTCTATGAGTCCTGTTGCAACTATCAAGAAAGTGTTTTAATTCAGGGTTAATATTATACTTTATGGTTCTGTAAATGTAGGTTGCGCAATAGTAGGTGTGAATGTTCTGTACGGTGAGTAGGTAAGTAAGTAAGTAAGTTTATTTAGGTATACACAAATACATTTTCATACATTATCATACATAGCAGCATATGTGCAGAGAACCTAGGATAACCCAAAAAAGTCAGACAGAGTGACTTATTTCCATTGGGGTCCTTTTTATACTTTAATATTTTACATTGTAGGATATATATGTTATTATATTATAAAGGATATATGTATACTAGGAATAAGGTAAAATGAGTTATTTACATATACAGTGGTCCCTCGGTTTTCACCGAAAATTCGTTCCAGAATGCTGCTCAAGTGCCATTACCAAACGAATTTACTTCCTTAAGAAATAATGTCTCGTAGGTTAGTCTATTTCAGACCCCCAAAAATACACTTGCAACAGCACTTACGAAAATACACTTACATAAATGTTTGAGTTTGGAGATGCACGAAAACCGAGGGACCACTGTACATGTGTGTTAGCTAAAAAAATAAAAAATCATTCTCCTCCCTTTCTGTCGCTACATTCATTAGGTACCTTTTGGCTCTCTTCTTGAACTGGTTCATGCCATGACTGGCTTTGACATGTGCAGGAAGTCTGTTCCATTCATTTATTGCTGTACAATAAAAGGTGTTTGACGCCTGGCCACTGACTGTGGCTACTACAAAGTTGTGCTCTTCCCCCTAGTACTATGACTGCTTTGGTTCCCAGCCTTGACAAAATTGGCAGCAAGATATTCTGGACACTGTTTGTGAGCAATTTTATAAACTTGATTTAATTTAAGTTGTTTTACTCTGTCTTTAATATTCAGCATATCCAATTGTTGTAATTCATCCTGGCCTACATGTTTTCTTGGACCCAGGTCCAGGATGAATCTTACCATTTTGTTCTGGGTGATTTGCAGCTTATCTTTCAGTTTTTTTGTCAAGGCAGAGTACCATGAAGAGCAAGCGTAGTCCATATGACATTGTATAAGGGCTAGACATAGGGTCCTGCGAGCCTCAGTAGGTAGACACTGTGCTTGTCTGTAGAGGAACTTCAGTCTGGCATTCGCTTTCTTTACTACACTGTTCCCTATCAATTCTCCTGACATGCATGGGTCAAAGGGGATTCCCAGATATTTTACTGAGGAAACTGAAGTGATGGATTCCCCATTACACTGGACATTAAAATTATTTACCCTGCTCCGTTTATATTTCGTGCCAAAGAGTATGGCTTCTGTTTTCCCTAGATGTAACGATAGTTTGTTGTCTTCTAACCATTTGCTGCAGGACTCTAGTTCCAGTGTTAATACATTAGCTATATCTTGTGGGTCTTTACCTGACACTAACAGAGCACTGTCATCCGCATACAGCAGGAGTTTGCACTCAACACTGATGGGCATATCATTTACATAACACAGGAATAATAAAGGACCCAGAATACTACCTTGGGGAACTCCACATGCTATCGGCAGTGGTTCTGATTCCGTTTTGTTGATTTTGACAATTTGTTTCCTGTTGCTAAGATAGGACTTAAACCAGTCTGTGGAACCTATGCCGATAGCTTGAAGTTTCTTACATAATATATTGTGGTTGACAGTATCGAAGGCCTTTTGCAAGTCTAAAGTTACCATTCCTATGAGGTTCTCTATAGACATTTCAGTTCTCATGTAATCCATCAGATTAATTAGGGAGGTGTCTGTTGAGTAAGATCTCCTAAAGCCTGATTGGTAACTATGAAGAATGTTGTTGTCACTAAGATATTTAACTACTTGACAGTACACCGTCCTCTCTAGAATTTTGGATATTACACTGAGTATACTAACAGGCCTATAGTTGCTGACATCAGACCTACTATTTTTCTTGAAGATAGGAGTAACTCTGGCCTCCTTGAACCCCTCTGGCACTGTATTAGTGGTGATGGACAAATTTATTATGTGAGCAATGGGGATTGCCAGTTCAGATGCACCATCTTTTAGGAACTTAGACGGGATGTTATCTGGGCCGGTGCTCTTAATTGGGTTTAACCTGCTTAGTTCTTTTTGCACAAAGTCATGAGATACACTTACTAGTTGACAACTGTTTGGAGTTACTCCTTTATTGGTATAGTATGTTTTAAATTTATCAGAGTCTGTGTTTAAGGTATTTGATGCAGCTGGTAGCTTACTTACTAGTGTTGATGTGACAGTTGTGTAGTATGATTTAAAACAATTTTTGAAGAGGGGGGGGGGGGTTGTCTTGCATTGGATTGCATGATAATTCTTACTGCGACTTTCTGTTGGGCTATGATTGGCTTTAGTTGAGTTTCTACTGTTGATCCCCAGGCACAAATTGCATAGGTAAGGTAGGGATAGATGAGTGAATAGTATAGTGTGAGTAAGGCTGATTGTGGTATGTAGTAACATATCTTGGAGAGGATCTCAACTGTTTTGGATACTTTTTATGTTATTTGTTTGATATGGGTGAAGGTGCAGGCCCAGGAATTTGTCCACATTATGTTTAGCAATAAGAGTGTTGTCAATTGTTATTTTCAGCTGTGCAATACCTATTCTGTTCCCAAACAGAACGTAGAAAGTTTTGTCAATATTAATCCATTAATGGTCCAAATGTATATATACGTTCATACCGCTAGTGCACCGAATATAGATCAACGTTTTATTTTTCATTCCTTTAAAATTGGCAAAATAGACTTGAGTCGCCTAGACATGAGAGAATGGGTCTGCACACTCAGTGTGCACAGTATGAAAAAAATCAGGATGCCTGGGTACCGCATGGTAGCACCAGTTACATTCAGGTCCATCTTGGGTCAACAACATGGCAAACTCTCGTGATTCACTCACGCCTCGTCCTAACACTACTATTCTCGGAAAGTGAAACAGAATGTGAGTTTAGTGGATTTGAGACCGATGTGGCCACTAATAATCAAGGAATTAGTGAAAATATTGACGATAACCCAGATGACCCTCAGCCAATTACCTCTGGGGTAGCCAGTGTGGCCACACAAGACCCTGGGCCAAGCACCTCTGGAGTGTTGAGTGTTACCCATAGGCAACTATGCAAGAGGAAACTATCATTTTCCCGGTGCTTTAGTGATAGTGAAAGTGATGTAAGTGACGATGAGATTGATTTTTTGCCATTCGAGGATTTGTCTAGTGATAGTGACGTTCATTATTCACCAGTGAAGCGCATGTTTAGGCATTGTCGCCTGCGTTCAGGGAGTGTGCCATATGCAGTCCCCCAGGGTTGTGGGAGGTCATGATCCAAAACCCCGGATACTGATAGTGATAGTGATCATGAAGGAGAATATGCGGATGGAGGAAGAGGAGGTGGGTGGCACGGTGCCTGGAGCACATGGAGCAGTTGGTGGACAGACAAAGGACTGGCCAGCATCCCCCTACCATATGCTGCCTCCACTCCCATCCCTCCTGCTCCCCCACGCCCCATGCAACACGTCCACCCTACACCATGTGACTGTGAGTGGAACTGGACAGAAAGTATATTCATGCCACAGCCTTTTGATTTTGATGCGAGTGGAAGTGGCTTCCTTCCACAATGTCCCATAACGAATGAGTTTACAGAGTTAGACTTTTTCCAATTATACTTCGACAAGCCTATAATGAACTTGATAGTGACCCAAACGAACAATTATTATTTCTATATCATGGACAACACAGCAGAGGTTGAAGAATCGTCACGGCTGCACAGGTGGAAAGATACAACAGTGGCTGAAATGTATTTATTCCTTGCCACTGTCATGCTTATGCCACATACCTGTAAGTACAATATGCAGTGGACCCTCGCTATTCGAACATTCTTCATTCCAGAATGCTGTTCAAGTGCTGTTACCAAACAAATTTATTCTCATTAGGAATGATGTAAATTAGATTAGTCCATTTCAGACCCCCAAAAATACACTTATAAAAGCACTTACAATAATAAACTTGCATAAAAGGGCGAGTTTGGAGTGTTCGAATAGCGAGGGTCCACTGTACGTAACTACTGGTCAACAGACTACTTTATCAGTACTCCTGTCTTCCGTGACCTTCCCTGCAACAGATTAATTCTGTTGCTACGAATGTTGCACTTCTCAGACAGGAATATTCCCAACAGAAATGACCTATACAAAATCTAGGAAAGTGTTTATATATATGAAGCAGAAATTCAGTGCATACTTTTATCCCTTCAAGAACATTGTTGTTGATGAGTCTTTTATTCTGTTCAAGGAACACCTGTCATTCAAGCAATATATACTGAGCAAACGTAATCACTTTGGTATAAAACCTTTTGTTATATGTGACTGTGAGAGTGGTCTTGTGTTGGATCTCATTGTATACACCAGGAAAAACACACTCAACCATACCAGGCAGATGTTGGGCATTTCTGGTGATGGAACCATACCTTGGCAAGGGCCATACATTGTACACAGACAACTGGTATACAAGTACTGATATATGTGGAACAGTGAGAAGAAATAGAAAATATATGCCAAGGTTCAGTGGAGGCAGTGTTGAAGGTGCAGTGCAAGCATTTCATGCCAATGACATCATGGCACTGACGTGGCATGACAAACGGAACGTGACATTGCTGTCAACCAACCACAGAAACGAGATGGTACAGGCAAAGTGAACCGTGACACCAATGAACGTATTGTCAAGCCAGCAGTTGTCATTTACTACAATATGTGACTAGTTGACAAGTGTGACATGATGATAGGGTTCGTTTACTGTGTGTGTAGGAGTTGCAAGTTGTATATAAGTGTTTTTCCATCCTGTAGACATTGCAGTGTTCAATGCATTCAATATGTATGAAATAAAGAGTGGAAAACGACAGCATTTTGCAGATTTCTCCATGAATGTCATAAAACAGATAGCAAGAAAGTATTGTACCACACCTAGCCAAAAAATATGGTACCACACCTGTACCTGCCCCTCAACAGCAACATGTCCCCCAACCACAGCCAGTGGGGAAAATGCCAGACCGAATCATCACTAACTGTCACTGCCTGGTACCAATACCATCTACCCCAAAGAAGTATTCCCAGAAAAAGTGTGTTGTGTGTTCCACCAACACAAACCGACCCCAACAGCAGGACACACAATTCATATGTCACCAGTGTGGGGTTGCACTCTGTATGAATCCATGTTTCATGGAGTATCATACAATTGTGGACTTCTAGAAACATAATTGGGACATGTAAACACTTGTATATAGTTGCAGATAATAGAATGTGATTCAGCCAGGTGTGCAAAATCACCTATCAGTGTGTATATGTGTGTTTGTGTCAGTATGATAATTTCATATATAATATTGGTGTATAAATAACAATTGGCAATGAAATCAAAAGATTTACTATAAAACATAATTATCATACCATAAAAACCAAGAAAATTAAAAAAAAATGGAAAAAAATGGTAAATATGTAGAATTTATGCAAGCGGCAGTGCTCCATGTTGCCGTCAGGTGATCGCCAAGTGCCAGCTTTGTGGCCTCATATCTCGGTAAGTATTGACCCCCCAATTTTTTTTTTATCTATAACACTTAGAAAATGCGCTCTTTAATTCTATATAAAAAAAAAACAATTTTTTTTTTTTTCAAAATATTCGGGGCGCTGGGCGAGAAACGTATATATACGTTTGGACCGTTTACAGGTAAAGTGTAAGTTTATTAGCAGTCATCCAGGTCGATATTTTCACTAGTTCTTCGTTAACAATAGTGTTGAGTGACGCAAGATTAGGGCGGGGGATGAGGTAAGTCATATCGTCAGCAAACAGAATAGGTTTAAGGTGTGATACATTAGGAAGATCATTAATGTATAAGAGGAAGAGCAGGGGACCAAGGACACTTCCCTATGGTACTCCAATATCCAGTGGTCTCATTGATGAGGTAGTGTCCTTAATAGAGATGTGTTGATGCCTGTTGGTATTGCGACCCCAGAATGGGGCACAGTGTTATTTGTAATTATGTATATAAATATATCTTGTTAGCTTACATTAATAGGTAGGATGTTCTTTACACTACTGTGCTCTTTGTTTGAGAGTGTTGAACAACACCTTGCTTGTTACTGTTGGCTTCTCTGGAGTTGCTACCCAGTTACATGCGAGCCACGTGAGCAGTGGCTGGTTGCACCATTGTGCAGCCTCCCTGCGCTGCCTCATCCTCTTTAGCTGGCCAATCCTGGTCGGAACAACACCTCGCTCCTGTCTACTTGTTTTCTCGTCCTTTAAACTGTTTGGTAGAGTATGTGTTCGGTGGTGAGACGAAACATGCTTCTTTGGACTCTGTGTAAATCTGTTCACAGAGTATAGTCTAGACTTAGTGATTTTCGACGTTTTACTGGGTTGTGTGTCTCACTGACACTCTTAAGATACCCAGGTCCTGAGCTGTAGCTTTTGACCTAATTTGTACTGGCATCTGTGCACCGTTTCAGTCGGGGATGTGTTATGCTGAACTTAGATTCAGTAATAAGGGAGTTTTGTGACTTATGGTGGATCTGCAGATAGTCCCCAGTTAGGTTCGTATCTCCTTGTTCCCAACACCGTGTTGCTGTTGCTTGCTATATTGCTGTTTGGCGAATTGGCCACATTATTGTTCAAGCAAGCTGTTCTAATTGCCAGTTTGTTAGAGAAGTTAGCTTATGTGAGGACGTTTGGTCAGTCACTGTTCAAGTTGAGTCTTGAGACATAACAAGCTACCTAGTGCACACACACGCACTAGTATATATTTGTACTGTATATAATTTCTGATAATGTACCAGATGGTACTTGAAATATGTGCCTTCAGCACAATAATGTATATGAGAGAAGTGTAGGAGCTAGCCTCCTAATTAACCTCCTATTTAACATTCTAATTAATATCTTAATTTGTATTGAATTGAATTACTTTAATACCCTAGACTTTTTAACTGTCAATAAACATCTAAATTTTACTTCGATTAGTTAATACCCTCTCATTTGAAATCCTAAGATACTGAATGTAACGGATAACTGGACCAGGATATTGACTACTTGTTGCAAAAGCCCAGTAACAGGCTGAATGCTAGAGGGATAGTCCTTTCTAGTATTCACTTGAGATGTCTATTACTAGTAGATATCACGTCATTTTGTAACAGTTGGTAATATAGGATTTAAAATATGTAAGTGCATGGCCTCTTATGCCATGATGATCAAGTTTGTGGAGTAGGATGCTGTGGTCTACTCTATCAAAAGCTTTTCTTAGGTCGATAAAGAGTCCTAATGGATATTCATTTTTTTCAAGTGCTGTTTAAAGCAGGTCTAACATTTTTTACAATTGTGTCGTTTGTGCTTTTGCTTTTCCTGAAGCCAAATTGGCAGGGGTTGAGGATGCTTTGTACTGTTATAAAAAATACGTATAATATCTTGTGTATAAGTTTCTTGAAGATTTTTGATAGGAACGGTAAGTTTGATATTGGCCGGTAATTGTTCACATCTGTGGGGTCACCACCTTTGTGTATTGGTGTGACCCTTGCTATCTTGTGTAGTGCTGGGAAAGTGCTGGTTTCTAGTGATTCGTTAAAGAATAATGAAATAGTAGGTGAGAGAACATGAGCCGCTTGTCTGTACAATAATCGAGGAACTTGAGGCAGATTTCCTGATTTATTTTTAAGTGACTTAATAATCAGAGTGATTTATATGGGCTCAGTTGGTGCAAGACAGGAGGAGGTTGGGAAATTCCCATCTAAGTAATTGCTTGCTCGGGCATTGGTACCTGGGATTTTGCTGGCGAGATTTAATCCTATGGTTGAGAAAAAGTCATTTTTGTTAATTGTATCAATAGGCTGTAGTTGGGCTTCCTTAGGCTTAGGACGATATCTTTAGTTTTTTTTAGTTTGTGGGTCCCTAGAATTTGAGTTTCTCCAGGTCTTTTTTTTATATCTCTTGTTTCAGTGAATCTATTGGAGTAGTACAATTGCTTAGCTTTTCTTATTAGGTTGGTGAGAACTACAGTGAGCCCCCGGTTCTCGTCAGTAATCCGTCCCAGAGGGCCCGTCTACCACCGGTTTGGTCGAACTCCGATTCTATTTTCCCCATAAGAAATAATGGAAATAAAATTAATCCGTTCCAGACATCCAAAAGTATTAAAATAAAATATTTTTTAGAACTTTTTGACATTAAATTAAACACAATTTTATAAAAAAATAAGAAAAAAATAGTACAATAACATGTCACTTACATTTATTGAAGAGTTGTTGATGTGTGGAAGACGGGAGGATGGAAGAAGGTGGAGTAGTATGCTAGTGTTTGGAAGGGGAATCCCCTTCCATTAACATTGCAGGTACCAAGTTCTTTTCTGGGGTTACTTCCCTTTTTCTTTTAATGCCACTAGGACCAGGTTGAGAGTCACTGGACCCCTCTCTAACCAAAAATCTGTCCAGGGAGCTCTGTGTCTGGCGGTTCTTTAAAATGTCCCTAAAATGTGACAAGACATTGTCATTAAACATGTCGCATACACGGTGTGCAACATCTTGGTTAGGGTGATAATCATACATAAATGTTTGCACATTAGTCCATTGGGCACAAATCTCCTTAATTTTTGAAGAAGGCACCTTCTTCCATCTCCGTTCCACCTCCTCCTCCTCTGCACCATTTTCCTGAACTGTGGTCTGTTGTTGCTGTTGAAGCTCTTGCAGATCTTCAGTGGTTAGCTCTTCATTGTGCTCCTCCACCAACTGTTCCACATCCTCACCACTCACCTCCAACCCCATGGACTTGCCCAGTTCCACAATTTCTTGCACAACAGGCTCAGGGTTCTGAGGCTCAGCTCCAAAACCTTCAAAATCTAGGACACAGTCTGGCCACAATTTTCTCCAGGCAGAGTTCAAAGTCCTGGCAGTCACTCCCTCCCAAGCCTTACCTATAAGCTTTACACAATGCAGGATATGGAAATGATCTTTCCAAAACTCTTTTAGGGTCATATCCATGTCTGTGGTCACATCAAAGCACTTTTGAAGCATTGCTTTGGTGTAGAGTTTTTTAAAGTTGCAAATGACCTGCTGGTCCATGGGCCGGAGGAGAGGAGTGGTATTAGGGGGCAAGAACTTCACTTTGATGAACTCACAGCCCTGCACAATTTCCTCTGCCAAGTCTGGAGGATGACCAGGAACATTGTCCATTATCAGGAGGCACTTAAGTGGCAAATTATTTTCCTCGAGATATTTCTTCACACTGAGGCAAAACACGTTTTTGAACCAATCAAGGAAAATTTCCCTAGTGACCCATGCCTTTTTGTTAGACTTCCACATCACACACAAATTAGACTTGGTGTGGTTGGAATTAGTTTTGTACTCCGATGAGATTTTAATTTCTTCACGTTTTCCGTATCTGAGTAATTGAAATTTCTCATCATTGAACTTCATATTGTTTTCTGCAGCCCATTTAAAGATTTGGTTTATGTCTGCTGGAGTCTAGCTGTGTCTTCAACGGTGGACACCGTCATACAGATTCGGGTGTCATCTGCAAAGGAAGACACAGCACTGTGGCTTATATCCCTGTCAATATCTGATATGAGGATGAGGAATAGGATGGGAGCAATTACTGTGCCTTGTGGAGCAGAGCTTTTCACAGTAGCTGCCTCAGACTTTACTCTGTTGACTACTACTCTTTGTGTTCTACATGTTAGGAAATTATAGATCCATCTACCAACTTTTCCTGTTATTCCTTTATCACGCATTTTGTGTGCTATTACACCATGGTCACACTTGTCAGAGGCTTTTGCAAAATCTGTGTATATAACATCTGCATTCTGTTTATCTTCTAGAGCATCCAGGACCTTGTCGTAGTGGTCCAGTAGTTGGGACAGACAGGGCGGCCTGCTCTAAACCCATGCTGT
>WNWK01040488.1:0-16945 GCA_009830355.1 Cherax destructor | reverse complement strand
TGCTAGTATAAAATTGTAAGTTTTTAAATAAAAAAAAAAATTAAAATCCTCCAACAATCGTTACACTAGGCAAATCCGATATGCATAAATCATGTAATCCCAAACAAATTCCACCTTCACCTTCCTTGCCGCCTCCGCCGGCATGTACACTCCTAAAAACATACCCTAACTCCACTCCACTCCCCATCTACTCTAACCAGCCTACCCCCACACTCCTCCCATCGCAAAGGTTTGAAAGGGCCTGACACCGCTACCGCCCCCTTTAATCTACTGGATGAACTTACAAACACTTTGTACCAATTCAAAAGTAAATCCCCACCACTCCTATAATTGTGTTCCTGTATAAAAGAAACTGTCACACCATACCTTCAACGTACACTCCACCCAAGCCCTCTTGATTTCATCCCTCAACCGTTTACATTAAGTGTTAAACACTTGAAATCTATGTCAGGGTTTGCCCTAGGCCTCTGTGGAAGTTGTACCCCTGACTTCCCTTTACTCATTTTACCCGTTTGCTTCCCTCCCTTAAAAGTACCCAGCTCTTGCACAAACCTAAATCTTTTTAGCAACTTCCACTAAAGGCTTTACAGATCCTCTACGCTGGTGTCAGCACATCCTCACTGCCTGATGAATTGCCAGACCTTTTACGTGTCCTCTGTATTGCTTCCACACTACTTGCATTTTCGGTCTGATGGACCTCCACCTGCACATCCTCCATAATTAAGTGGTGGTCCTCTGGACTGGCACTCACCACACTTTCCACCACATTCACTGCATCTATCAAACCATCATTAGTGTTTACACTTAGCACCGCAAGGGTCGTCCAATATTTCCTTTAATATTTGTTCCAATGGTACATCCTCTGCCGGACTCTCATGGGATCACAGTCTACCACTGGCATAACAGATTCCTGCGTTAGGGTCTGACAAACCACCTCAGATCCCTCCACAATCTCACTCCAGAGTTTCGTCTGCTTCTCCCGTTGCTTCTCCTCTTCCTTTCCTCTCTCTGCGCCTGCACTTTCACTTCTCGTTGCTCTGGAACCTGTCTGGGTCCCGTCCTTCTCATGCAGTCAGCCGCCACATGATCGTAGGCGCCACACAGGCGACACGTCCTGCGCTGTCCATGTAGGTCACGTACACTTGGGTCCTGAAGTCTGGTAGAACAACGTAGGACGGTATAGGGTGCTTCAAGGTCATTTTCAATGAGCGACCCTCAGGAGGCCCATCAAAGGTCCCTCGCTCCACTTTCCAGGTGTTGCTGCGTGTATCGTGCCATACGCACTGAAGACTGTACTGATGTCCGTCGGGTCCGCTTCGAATGGGACGTTCTTCAAACGTACCCAAGTGTACGTACGTGAAACGTCCTTCAATCGTACCTGGAGTCCAGTGTGCACCGTGTATACATTATCCTGGTGTCGATCTACGAGTCGGTCATAAACTTCTGCCGTCAGTAACTTCACAAATACCCTATTCATCCCATTCAGGGCAACGCCATACAAATCCCCTATGTCAAGTCCATACACATCTCGTAATATCGTCGGTAACACAGTCCGGGCCGTTACAGGGTTTAGGACGCCCGTCACAAGGTCAACACAGACAGTATTCAAACGTCTCCTCCCTGCTGTCGCCATGTTGTTTTGGAAAACCAAAGTGCTGTAAAGCGTCGCCAGGGGTCAGGTCAGAACACCACACACCCTCGCACCACCAGAGCTGGGCTGCAACTGAACAGTCGACTAACGTTTGTGGCTATTGACCCCCACACACCCTCAAAACTATGATTTTTTTTTATATTTTATTTAAAACAGTACATACAATACATGTCATGACAAAATCGCATATTGAAACATATACATAAGCTCCTCACCCTACCAGAAAACGAAACACAAATATAATCAATCTCCTTCGTATTAACCTATATACTTCGTTGTCTTATCTTTACTGGAAAATATCAGAATACAACTACAAACTGCAGCAAAACTATACACAAAACAAAAACTGCCTTTACCTAACCACACCTCAACACCCATCTCCCTGCTCACACATGTTACAAAAATTAAACACCACAACTGCCTTAATAAAAATTAAACATCATATTACATTCCATAAACACACAGGAACAATACTGTCTCTGCAAAAGTCTTACCCAAACAGTCCGAAGACCTGGTATCACTGTAATACACCAAATAACATGAAACCATTACAGCTCTACCATGTACACTTGTAAACCCCCTTCCATTCCTTTTTTTTTTTTAATTTTTAAGGAAATACCCTTTCGAGTCAGACGTAAAAGTCATAATACAAGTCACAAACAACATCTTATTAAACTTGAAATTGTGTACTATCCTCACTCCCCCCCCCCTTTTAAAAACATATCTCAATACAACTGTAAAACTTCATCTATATTATATACAAAACAAATTTTTTCTTTGACCTGACAACACCTCGAACAAAATCCCAACACCCTACACACACATTACTAATATTAATCAAAATTAACTGTCATTATAATGTAAGACACCACTATATTACATTCAACGATCACATAAGATCAAAAAGCTAACTCTTCCAGAGTCTGGAGCCTTACCTAACCTACTGCTGTATACCACAACAGTGCTCCTAGAACCTGGTTCACATCAAATAAAACCTCCCCATACCCATACATTTCAAGGTTTACCACCCCCACCATGTCATGCTTGAACCATATGACATTCCCTGTGTATGACACATACAAAACACAAAAATTACCCCGGTGGTGGCTGAAAAAGTTAACACAAAGGAAAATAATATTTTCTCCACCCACACACATGCACACAACATACATCCAAACACCTGCCATACGTGACACAATGTCCATACACCAACACACGGATCTCACTCACACAGGCAGCATCTCTAATAGAGATCTTCCAATATATATATATATATTGTTTTTTCTTTAATATACTCAAGAAAGGTTTGCTTTGACTCACAAACCCCTAAGAGATTATGATGACGCCGACAGTAAGAAAACAGGCAAGCTTTCCCTTATGCTCCCAACACCCCCCCTTCCCCCAACAACCCTTTTGCGCCAACCTCACTAACTACTGATTAACAAAAACATAATTTTTTTTTAAATTATTATTGAAAGCAGAGCACCCGAAACCTGAAGCATCAACAACAAACCATCCTCATTTCCCCTTACACCCCTGCTACCCTAATAAAACCATACCTCACACACACTCTCATGTTAGTCCCTCACCCCCCCTCCCCAACAATAACCCAACAGTGAGGTTCCTATAACCCAAGGAAAACGCCTTACACCACCTTCCTGCATACACCTCTTGATTATGACATCTCGTCCTATAGAATCCTGCCGCCATAGCTCTAATACGGACAGCACCCTGCTCCTCTCTCATGCACCACGAGATGTAAATGTACTCCACCACTAAATATGCCACCGTCCTTCTTACATCCTCAGGACACGCCTCAACATCCAAACTTAATGCCCTAAGGGTTGACAACCCCCCCTACCCTTTTCAAAACCCCACTAAACCATTCCCTCCCCCCCCAACTCCTCACAAAAGTAAATAACGTGATAAGCAGTTTCAAGCCCACCGCATTTCAGGCACAACCCCTCCCTTATTATGCCCATTCTCCCCAATTGTGCCCTTGATGCCAAAATGCCTAATAAAAACCTATACCCTGTTTCCCTTACCCTAGGTGGTATACACAGCCTCTTCATCCAATACCACACCAATTTCCAATTATACATTGGATAAATCCCTGATCCCTGCACTATCTCTTTCTCCCCCCCTACCCTATCCAACTTACTCACCTTCACCCTACCTGGCACCCTGACAACTGAAAGGTATCTCAAAATATCCTCACAATGCAATAAATCTCTACCCTTCCACCACCTGCATACCTCACTCATAACCCTCCCCACACGCCTGCCCCCCTTCCCCCTTACTAAAATTCCTGTTTTACGTATATACTTTGAAGCCTTCTCCCCAATGGTATCAACCCCATACCCCCCACGGCCACCCCCGCTGTCACTACTTCTCGCTCAAACCAGTGCCTCCCATAGCTCCAAATGTATCTATAAACCCTTACATAAGAACATAAGAACATAAGATAGGAGGAACACTGCTGCAGGCCTGTTGGCCCATACTAGGCAAGTCCTTCACATTCCATCCCACTAACAGAACATTTGTTCAACCTAATTTTCAATGCTACCCAAGAAATAAGCTTTGATCATTTTATTTACTCATGTGCAATTCCCACTCAAATCCAACCTCTCTCACTCATTAATTTGTCCAACCTAAATTTTAAAACTACCCAAGGTCCTTGCTTCAATAACCCTACTAGGCAGACTGTTCCACTCACCAACTACCCTATTTCCAAACCAATACTTTCCTATATCCTTTCGAAATCTAAACTTATCCAACTTGAATCCATTATTGCGGGTTCTCTCTTGGAGAGATACCCTCAAGACCTTATTTATATCCCCTTTATTAATACCCATTTTCCACTTGTATACCTCGATCATGTCTCCCCTCATTCTACGTCTTACAAGTGAATGAAATTTAAGGGTCTTCAATCTTTCTTCGTATGGAAGATTTCTAATGCTATGTATTAATTTAGTCATTCTACGCTGAATGTTTTCTAACGAATTTATGTCCATTCTCTAATATGGAGACCAGAACTGAGCTGCATAATCTAGGTGAGGCCTTACTAATGATGTATAAAGCTGTAATATAACCTCAGGACTTCTGTTGCTAACACTTCTTGATATAAATCCCAGTAATCTATTTGCCTTATTACGTACCCTTAGGCATTGCTGTCTTGGTTTAAGGTTGCTGCTTACCATCACCCCCAAGTCCTTCTCGCAATCTGTATGGCTAAGTTCTACGTTATTTACCTTATAAGTGCTTGGGTTATGGACACTCCCGAGCTTCAGAACCTTGCATTTATCTACAACTGCATCTGCCACTTTTCTGACCACGAATTAAGTTTGTCTAAATCTTCCTGAAGTTCTATGACATCAATGTTTGAATCAATTATCCTACCTATCTTCGTGTCGTCGGCGAATTTGCTCATATCACTAGTAATTCCCTCGTCAAGGTCATTGATATATATTATAAATAACAACGGGCCTAAGACTGATCCCTGTGGAACACCACTTGTTACAAGTCCCCATTCGGATTTAACCCCATTTATGCACACTCTCTGCTTCCTATTGGTGAGCCATGACTCGATCCATGACAACACTTTTCCCCAATGCCATGAGCTGCCACTTTCTTTAACAGTCTCTGGTGCGGTACTCTATCAAAAGCCTTACTAAAGTCTAAATAAACAATATCGAATTCTTTATCATGATCAACAGCCTCAAAAGCTTTACTGAAGAAGGTTAATAAATTAGATAGGCAGGAACGGCCCCTCGTGAATCCATGCTGAGTCTCATTAATCAATTTATGGTTATCTAGATGGCTTCTAATAATATCAGCTATAATTGACTCTAGTAATTTGCCTACAATTGAGGTAAGGCTTATTGGCCGGTAATTTGACGGTAGTGACTTGTCCCCTGCTTTAAAAATAGGAATTACATTAGCCATCTTCCACATATCAGACACTACACCTGTTTGAAGAGATAAATTAAAAATGTTAGATAATGGTTCACAGAGTTCCATTTTGCATTCCTTAAGAACCCTTGAAAAAAGCTCATCAGGACCCGGCGATTTATTTTGTTTCAATCGGTCTAGTTGTTTCATAACCATTTCGCTAGTGACTGTGATATTACATAATTTATCTTCTTCTGGGCCTCTGTAAAATTAATTTCTGGGATACTATTAGTGTCTTCCTGTGTGAAAACCGAGAGAAAATAATTTTTAAAAAATAGAGCACATATCATTCTCTTTGTCAGTAAGATGCCCAGAGTTATTTTTAAGGGGACCTATCTTATCCCTAACTTTTGTTCTATAAACCTGGAAAAAACTTTTTGGGTTAGTTTTTGAATCCCTAGCAACTTTAATTTCATAGTCCCGTTTAGCTTTTCTTATCCCCTTTTTAACGTCCCTCTTAATGTCAGTATACTGATTTATAAGATGACCCTCACCTCTTTTAATGCGCCTATAAATTCCTTTCTTCTGCCCTAAAAGATATTTGAGCCTATTATTCATCCATTTTGGGTCATTTCTACTTGATCTAATTTCTTTATACGGGATAAATGTTCTTTGGGCAGCCTGTATAGTGTTAAGAAAACTGTCATATTGATACCTCTCTTCGTTACCCCAGTCCACAGTTGATAAGTGTTCTCTAAGTCCATTATAATCTGCTAAGCAAAAATCTGGGACCGTTACTGAATGATCCCTACTATCATACATCCATTCAATGCTAAAGATAATTGACTTGTGGTCGCTTGAGCCGAGTTCCTCTGTAATTTCTAAATTATTAACAAGGGTTTCCTTGCTAGCCAGAACCAAGTCAAGTAGGTTATTTCCCCTTGTAGGTTCTGTCACAAATTGCTTCAAAAAGCAATCCTGAACTACTTCTAAAAAGTCGTTAGATTCTAAATTCCCTGTCAAGAAATTCCAATTAATCTGACTAAAGTTAAAGTCCCCTAGAATTACTACATTATCGTGCCTTGTGGCCTTAACAATTTCCTCCCAACAACCTTCTTATGTCACACTCCCGTAGAGGATAAACAGTCGCCACAAACCACAGTTTACTATAAATTAGAGCATTCACTACCACTGCTCTGTGTAACAACGTTACCTCTCCAGGACTGAAACCACCTAATCTACCTAGCGCTTTGTTCACCACTAACTCCGAATTTAAGTCCCTTGCCAACTGACTACTATGACTAAAAATGACCCCACATATTTTTAAGCTATCAACACACATCCACCCACCCCTACTCCCCAATGGCCCACCCACCCACGAACCTACCTCCAACAACCTAGATTTCGCTCTATTGATGCCCATCCCAGTAGCCCCTCCAAACACCTCTATAATCTTATTAACATTTCCTAAACCCTCACTACTCCCCACCATAATTATAGTGTCATCAACATAACCTACTATGCCTGTTACACAACCCCACTTTTCATCCCCCATCCCATACACCCTCACGAACCAACCTATAAAAGGGGTCTTGCAGACACCCAAAAAGGATCTGAGATAGGGGACAACCCTGCCTCAGACCCCTCTCAAACCTCACCTGAACCCCTAACCTGCCATTAACCTGGACCCTCGCCAAGGCACCATCATACAAGGTTTTTACCCACCTAACAATTTCCCCGCCAAACCCCTGCCTCCCTAAGATCTCATATAACATCTCCCTGTCTACACTATCATACGCCGTTTCCCAATCTAACCCCAGAACCCCTTCCCCTTCCTTCAGTTCCACGAAAGTCTTAATTCTTCTATGCCCCGTCCTAATACTACATCCTGGTATACCAAACTGACCGTCCTCTAAAACCTTCTCCAACACCCTTTTCATCCTATTCGCTAATATCTTGGCAAAAATCTTGTAATCAGAGCATAACAAAGTTATTGCCCTATACCCTCTCAAAACATCACTGTCCTTAAATTTTGGTACTAACACCACCACCCCAGTCCTCTGCACCTCATCCATCGTACCCCTATCCTTCATTTGATTCAGCACCTTTACTAAAACATCCTTCAAAACATCCCAATGACATACGTAGAAATCCCCAGGTAACCCATCTACCCCAGGTGCCTTTCCCATGCGTAACCCTTGCACTGCTTGCCATACCTCTTGAATCGTTATTCTTCCACCTAACCCCTTCCTATCCTCCTCCCCTAACCTCTCCTGAATGCTCTCTAGCACAATCCCCCTACAAACCTCATCCCTCACTCTACCCATGAACTTTTTCTGAAACCAATACCTTGCATAAGCACACATCCCATCCGTAGTTCTTAACACCTGACCTTTATGATAACCCCCAATTTCCTCCTCTACCTTCAACACTGTTATTGTCATGCCTGTTCTACGTGTCCTAAATCTCCTCAAAACAGTACCTGATGGCCTATCCCCCCATAACACCTCTTCTAATTGACTACGAACCCTTATCGCCCTAAAAACTTCATTCTGAATATCCTTTAGTCTACCTTTAAGATACGCTATTTCCTGTTGATGACACCCTCCTCCTCCACCACTATAACAATCCCGTAACCTCCCTTCCAAATATCCCTGTAACCCATACCTATACCTAGCCTCCTCAACCCCTTCACGCCTATAATAACCTCTCACTGCCTCCTTTGCCATCAAATTCCACCACTTCCCAATGTCACAAATGCCCCTACCCCCACCCCAGAACCCCTCCCACCAAGCCTCGAAACCCTCACGATCCCCCTCTCGTTTCAGCAAACTAACATTCAACCTCCACAAGTCCGAATAATATTTAACAGCACCCACCCACCCCAACACAGCCACCACACCCCTATGATCTGAAAACCCAACATCTATATTACGCACCTCTTCCACATTTATACTTGAAGACACGTACACCCTATCCAACCGTGCTGCATATCCTTTCCTAATAAACGTATGTTCTACCATAACCTGTCTACCATCTACTACATCCCGAACCCCAAACGCCCCTAAAAAGTCCCTCAACACTGCTAGCATACAACCTGCTCCTCTCGGTTCTATGTCATTCCTCCTAATAACACAATTCCAGTCTCCCGCGATCACTGTTACCTCAGGAAGACCCCTTAATGCATAAACTAAATAATCCCTCACAAAATCCCTCTTGATACTAGGCACATTAACCGCTGGCATATACACACCCAGAAAACAAACCGAGATGTCACCCCAAACCCCATCTACCCTTACAATCCGCCCCCTCCTACCTCCTCCCACGACCTCAAATGAAAAGGGCAGGATTCCTATACCTACCAAAGCCCCTCCCTTGAAAAGTTCCGAACTTCCTGTATATAAATTAAATCCCTTTAACTTCAATTCCCTACCACACCTATAATTGTGTTCTTGGAGGAAACAAACATCAATACCATCTCTCCGCAAAATACTCTCAACCCACATCCTCTTGACCTCCGCTCGGAGGCCATTAACATTCAAACTTAAACACTTAAATTCTTTAAAGGTGGTTTCCCCCGATGCTTCGTTACTCGTGCTCCACCTGCATTGACGAAGAACCCCCCCATCCTGGGCCCTCCTCCCACCTTGTCTACATGCTTCTCCTTTACTCCCCCCTTCTCATCCCTATCCCTTTCTGCTAACACTTTCTTCCCTGTCTTCTGAGCCAGCGTCAACACATCATCTTCCACCGAACCACTAGATCTCTTACGAAATTCTCCTGCCACCTCCATGATCTCTTCAGACACTGCACTTACTACATTGTCCTCCTTATGAACTTCCGCCTCTACCACACACAAGCTCACCTCATTACCACTCTCACCACAACCACTCTTACTCACGTCATCACTCAGCTCTTCGCCCAGACTTGCCATTACTTCCGGGTTATTCTGCAGCTCATACTCCTCGCCCACGGAAGGTGGACTATCAATCAACTTCCTTAGATCCTCCAACATAGGATCTGTCAATTCCACCAAATCATTGCCATCCTCCTGTCCGATGGCGGCTGTAGAATCCTTCACCTCCTCTGGACATGTCTCAGGAGGTAATGTCACCACCAACTCCTCTGCTTGCTCCATCTCATCGCTCCATCGACGTGCTCCTCCATCCTTACGCCCTGGAGAAGACACATTCCTCTCCATGTCACTGAAAAGGCTATCCACACCAATCCCCCTCACCTCCTCTCCACGTCGTTGCTGGGGTAACTGTCCTTGTCTCTCACAAGCCACCGCCAAATGCCCCGCCTGTCCACATAGCCGGCATGTCCTCACTTGCCCTGCATATGTCACATATACTTGTGTATGAAAGAGGGGCATTAATACATATGATGGTATAGGCATCCTCACTGTCATCTTCAGACTGTATGATCCTTCTGGCAATCCTGCATAGGCACCCTGTTCCCACCTACCGACAGTTGCCACATGAATCACCCCATAGGTCTTGAAAACAATCCTCACATCTTCTTCATAAGGCTCAAATGGACAATTACGAATCCGTATCCACTTGTATGTCGCAGATACGTCCCTCAGCCGCACCTCCAATCCTTCCCTCACAACCTTCCTCTTGTCTTGATAATCGTCAACAGCTCTTCCGTAGACACCACTCGACGAGAACTTCACAAACACTCTTGTTGCTCCATTAAGTGATATTCCATAAATATCTGAAGTGGCGAATCCATATTTATCACGTAGAATGGCAGGTAAGATATCTTCTGCATTTGAAGGGTAAATGGCCCCAGCGAGCACCTCAATACACACTGTATTTACTCTCCTTCTGTATGACTCAGCCATTGCTAAGAAAATGAAGTTGTTAAAGCTGGCCACCAGAGGCACCTGACAGCACACCCTCACACCACAGTGGTCGGGCAGCAACTCTCTATGATTAGGGGATTACAGTTAAGCAGTTACACACATGTGCTCAGTCGCTTACCAACCTTGACAGAGTGAGGGTGTCCCAGGTGCGCGTCAAGTGACCCCTGGTGACCGGTTGGTGAAGCTTTGTTTTCTACAAAATGGCGAACTACAGGAGGAGAGTCAACACCATCTGCTTGGAATTGTTAAAAGGAGCCGTTTATCCAAGCAATGCCGACGTCGTTTTACCACTCATCATTCGGGATACTCTCAAGATACCTACGAAAGATTTGTATGGCGTGTCACTGAATGGTAATGCGAGAATCTTTGTGAAATTTGTGTCACCTGCAGTCTATGAAAGGGTCGTTGACACATATCAAGAACGTCCTATTGTGGTCAACAATAGCTTGGAGGTGCGACTTCACGACGTTTCGGCACATTACTCATGGATTCGTCTTCGCAACATTCCATTTGAAGCCGACGAAGCTGATGTACGACGTGTGTTTGTAAGTTACGGGACTATACATGCTGTCAATGTGGGGCGATGGTCCCAAGGAATCTATGCTGGGATGTTAGAAGGGTCTTTTTCCATGAAAATGACTTTGAGACAGCCGATTCCATCATATGTGACTATGGAAGAGTTCAGGACGCAAATCTACGTTACCTATCCAGGGCAGGTACGGACGTGCCATCAGTGTGGTGGCCCTGGCCATATGGCCGCGAATTGCGAGCGACGGAGGTGGCAGCAGAGGACGGAACAACCTGAAGCGACACTTAGTGTAATGATGGACGAGTGCGGTCACCCACCGAAGGATGACATACCGGTGGTAGAGGACGTTCTGAAGGAGTTACCTGTTAATGGGAAATGGAGTGCAGCGGTGGAGGCTTCAGAGGAAGTCGTCTTGACGTTGCCACCAGCATCTGAGGGCGATCAAGATGGTGATGCCGCGGGTGAGTCACCTCTGGTGGAAGAGGTGCTGAGCCCGTCCATAGAGTTGCCTGGTTTTGACGAAATTCAGAGGCTCCTTGACAGCCCGACGCCAGTGGATTTCGTATCCACGCTGGTGATTTCACCGGTGGTGGAGACTGTACTTGTGAGTAGTGTGGGTGCAGAGGGAAGGTGTGTACCTCATAAGTCTGTGATAGAGGCAGATGTGGAGGTGCACAGGGAAGATATTATGGGTGATATGGAGTACGAGGGAGCTTCCCGTAAGAGGCCAAGTACACCCGTGGAGGATGACATTCTAACTCCAGGCCAGAGGACAAGCAAAAAGGTTTGGGCAGATGTAGCCAAAAGTGACGAGGGTGCTCCGTTAGGAAAGTTAGGTGGGAGTGGTGGGAAGTCCTTTAGAAGTAGTAGCGGTAAGTCCAAGTCAGGTTTGTCAGCAACTGGGAAGAGAAATGATAAAACCCCACCACTGTCTTCAAGTGCATTACAATAAATGTTAATGGCCTCCGTTCAGAGGTCAAGAGACGATGGGTGGAGGTATCACTAAGACGTTTGGATGTAGATGTGTTCTTTATGCAAGAACATAATTTTAGGTGTGGAAGTGAGTTGCGAGTGCGAGGGTATACATGTTATGTGGGGAACTCGGACAAGTTCAAAGGTGGGGTTGTAGTAGGCATACGGGAGACCAGTCCTTTTACGTTGTTGGCATGGGATTGGGGCGGTGGGGGACGGGTTGTGCGTGTTGTGGGAACATGGGGGCATATACAAGTAGGTTTTGTTTGTGTGTATGTGCCAGCGACATCTAATAGACGGGTGAAGGAGGATTTTGTACGCGAGCATTTAGTATATTTTCTAAGGGGCCTCCCTTTAGTTTCCGTGATTGCCGGGGATTGGAATTGTGTTATTAGGGGAAAGGATGTTGAGCCAAGAGGTGGGGGGTGTCTCTTAGAGATTTTACGGGATGTACTGCGGGCGGTTGGTGTTGTAGACGTGATTGGAGGTGGGGGGTGGAACGTAGATTTCACATTTTGTCGGAAAGGTTATGCCGCCCGTTTAGATAGAGTGTACATCACTGATTTAATACGTTGTGGGAGGGTAGAATGTGTGGATTTGGGTTTCATGGACCATCAGGGCAGCTCTAGAATGGGAAGGTGTTGTTCGAGTTTTCCCTAGCTACTGGAAATTAAATGTTAGATTGTTGAAGGGTTTAGAGGCTTTGGAGTCTTTTGGGTTATGGTGGGAGAGGTTGTGGGACGGTGGTAGAGGAATCGGGAATGTGGTGGATTGGTGGAATTCAAGAGCAAAGTTGGCAATAAAGGGTTTTTACAGTAGGTTAGGGAGGGAAGATGTGTCATATAGGTACAGAAAGCAGAGGTACCTTGAGGGTCAGTTGAGAGATTGTTACCATGTGGGAGGAAGGTATGATCAAGCAGAAATAGTGTCTTAGAAGTCAATTACAGGATATACAGAACGAGAATTTTCAGGCGTTGAGGGTGCGGGCAGGGATAGAGGAGGTGCTATGGGGGGATAAGCCCTCTGTTCGAGTCCTTCGAAGTTTCAGGTTGCGACGCAAGGCGACAACGGTGATTGATGTCTTTGGTTGTTGATGAGGACTTGGCTGGATACTGTAAGGGACAAAGGCTATGTACTACAGAAAGCATGGGGAACTATGCGGATAAATGGTTTGCACAAAAATGGATTGGTAGAGAGGGGAATCAGGAGGCGAGGGAGGCCTAACTGCATAGTATAGTGGCAAAAGGGAATGATGTGGATAGAATGGCCATGGAGGGAAGTATAACGGAGGAGGAGGTTGCCCAGGGTGTTCGGGGTCAGGCAATGGGAAAATTGCCGGGTTGGGATGGAATTTCGGGGGATTTTTATGTAGTCCATTGGGAAACGTTAAAACACGTCCTGGTCCGTTTATACAATGCTATGAAAGATGATGGAAAAATGGGTGGGGAGGTGGGGTTGGGGATCGTCATTTTAGTGCCGAAGGTACACATACATGGAACTCTAGGGGAATATAGACCCATCACGTTGTTAGGAGCGGATTATAAGATTTTTGCAAGAATTTTAGCTAATCGTATGAAACGAGTGTTAGATAAAGTGGTATGGGATTCCTGGAAGGTCTATGAGGGTCGGCTATCGTAGAATTAAAGGTTTTGTGGAGGAACGTCATGGGGGAGGAGTATTGGGATTGGATTGGGAAAAGGCTTTTGATAATGTAGATAGGGAGACTTTATTTGCAATATTATTAAAACTGGGTTTTGGGGAAGAGGTAGTGTCATGGGTGCGTATGCTATACATTGATGCAAAACTATGGGTTCAGGTGAATGGGAGGGTGGGGTCCGCGATAGGCATGTAGGCATGGGGTGGGGGCTGCGGCAGGGGTGTCCCCTCTCCCAGCTCTTGTTTGCCTGTTTGCAGGACCCTTTTTATAGGTTAGTTAACGGAGGAGTGGGGCAGGGTTTTAGTGCGCAGGGTGTAGAGGTGGGCATCATAGGATACGTTGATGATACTACCATAATGGTGTGTAGTAGGGTAGGTTTGGAATTCATTAACAGGGTTATAGTTTTTCTTGGAGATGCGTCAGGCATGCGTGTTAATAGGGAAAAATCAAAATTTTTGGAGGTGGGGTCCTGGGTGGGGGGGACATTGGGCAAGGAGTATGGGTGGAAAACTGTCGAGAGCCTTAAAATATGTGGAGTACGTTTTTGTGACGAGGAAAGATCTGCAAGAACAATTAATTCGTCTTTAGTTGTAGATGCAGCCATTCGTAGAATGGCTGGATGGCAACCGAGTGAGGTGGCAATACTTCAGAGGGTAATTGTCATAAACGTCCTTGTGTATAGTAAATTATGGTTTGTGGCAGCAGTTTATCCTTTGCTTCTGGAGGATGTACTGAGGTTACATAGGAGAGTTTTGAATTTTATATGGGGATTCCGTTGACATTGGTTGGGGAAGGATGTCGTCATGACAAAAATAGCTAAGGGAGGTATGGGGTTAATACCAGTACATAGGCGTTTGATTGGTATTTATGTGCGGCAGGAATATCTAGAGCGAGGCGGAGTTAGGGGGGCGAGGGTTGACGCAGTAATGAGAGGTTAGAAGGTGGTGGGTGGGTAAGGATTTAATGTTGTGTGAAGCCATGTTGCGGCATCTATTGGTAGCACAAAACCCCAAGAGGGTAAAGGTATGTAAACTGGATAATATTGGTATGTACGTGGGTGAGGTCATTGGTGAGGAGGTTTATCCAGGTTACCATTGGAAGACCATATGGTATTGGTTCAAGAGATTGCGATTGCAACCTCGGGTTCGAGAAACTGGATTCCGTTTCCTTCATGGCATCCTAGTGTCTAGGGCACAGTTGTATGTAATGGTTGTGACTCGGGATCAAAACTGTGTACGGTGTGGATGGCCGGAAACGGCCTACCATGTCGTATACTTTTGTGAAGAATTAATAAGGGTGAGGAACTGGTTTCAGGGCGTCCTACGACAGGTAGGCGGTGAGGGATTGTCAATGCTTAGGGCGTTAAGTTTAGAGGTATGGGGTTGTTCGGATGCGGTCCGACGATCGGTTTCGTACTTGGTACTCGATTTTTTTATATGTTTCTTGGGGGATGCTGGAGATTAGAAGTGCGACGCGCATCAGGGCACTGGCGTGTCGGTTTTACAGAATGAAATGTAGAAATTGTGAAGTGTATGGACATAGCTGGGAGAGAGACTTTTCGTTGGGATATAGACATCTAATGATGGATGTATTAAAGGGTTTGTGACATCCACTGCGTGTTGAATGGTACCATGACGGAGCGTGTGGGCTGGTCTTCGGTGAGGGGGGAGGGTGTTTTTCATTTTATGTATGAAGTGCGCTAGTGAAAAGGTGTGCAAGATGTGGGATGTGGCCTAGGATGAGGGAAGGTGACCTGTAGTTGGTCCGGGGTTAGGTTCTCGGTGTGATCTTTGACTCAGACTGGGGGGGATGAGTTCAAAATTGAGACAGTGCATGGTTTTATCATTTTGGTGGAACTGTTAGTTATTAAGTGGTAGGTAAACTTCTTTTGCTTGGAGAGAGTCGGTCTTATATAGTAGTATAGAGGTATGAGAGTTGGATATTCAAATCGGGCTATTTAGTCCAAAGACTTTCAGAGACAGTGACAACCCATTGTGCCAAATAAGGGTTATATCCTCTGTTTGCGTTACTTTTGTGGCCTTCCATAGGACCGACTCAGATTGTGTGAATTGACAACATGGAGAGATTTCCAAGTTGTATATCTGATGGATAGAACATAGTATACAATTAGGCTATGATTCTTATTAGTGTTGCTTGGTCATGTGTTAAAATTTCTTATGTGTTCCGATGTATACTGGCAATATGTACTGAAGTTTAGTTAGGTGTTTTGTGTACCTAGTAAGAGGGGGGGAGAATTAAGAGCATGAGAGATCTAATGCCAGAGAACCTAAGGTTTTTCTGATGATATCACAAGGACACCTAGTTTTGTGTTAGGGAGCATGCCAAAGCATGTGGAGAGTTATGGCAATTAACCTTGGATGGTATGCTTACCATGAACAAGACCTGTGGTAGGAGAATTGTGTTTTGTAGCCTCGAATGTTTTGTAATGATTGGAGACGTAAACTTAGGTGCTTCTTGATCCCCATGTAACATACATGAGAGTCGGACTGGAGTCGAGTGTCGACAAAGATAATTTGTATTGAACAAATATGTGTTTCAACTTAACTTGTATGTAATACTAAGGCAAACGAACAACATCTATGTATGGTCAAATAGTATACATGGTACGGTTGATTTTGATTTGTAAATGTATTAGGGAGGGGGTGTTGTTGGCGTGTTGTAATATTAATAAGCATTGTTGAACATAATTTCCATTCATATTAGGTATCCTTTTATTGTATTGTATATACCTGTATGTACCGTTTTCAATAAGATGTAAAAGTTTTTTTTTTTAAATAATGGTATCAACATATTTAAAGTACACATGGTTAGATGTTTATGTTTAGAGTTCGGAGGTATGATATATTATGTTGAGAAACACTGTGTTGGGCTCTCAACATAAATAAGTTAAGTTGGGGTTTCCCTCGTGATTTGTACAGTGTTGAGCTGCAGGAGGGACCTGCTACTAGAGCACGTGCCATTCAACGCCCAGCCCTGGTTGTGTGCGGGTGCTCGTCGTGACCTCTGGTGGCCACATCGTGAAATTTTATTTTCACTGTCATGGCGGAGGGCTACAGGAGGAGGGTTAATACTGTTGGAATTGAGATTCTACAGGGAGCAGTGTACCCATCCAACGCGGATATTGTTCTACCCGCGATTCTGCGTGATGTGCTGGGAGTAGACCATTCCGAATTATACGGGATATCCCTTAATGGAGCTAGGAGGCTGTTTGTGAAGTTTGCGTGTTCGGCGGCGTATCATAGGATCGTGGATACGTTTCAGGACAAGAGGCTGGTGGTGTTATCAGGCCTTGAGGTATGTTTCCATGATGTGTCAGCCACTACAAGTGGGTGAAGCTGAAAAAATGTGCCTTTT
>WNWK01040487.1:0-16945 GCA_009830355.1 Cherax destructor | reverse complement strand
TCTGTCTTCCACGAGGAGTGCCTTTCCCCCATCCTCTGGGGTGGCTGATAACTGGGCAGGTACCTGGTCGGGCCCCAAACCCCCGCCTGTTGAGGAGCCAAGCCTCCTGGTGGCCCCCTGTCCATCTTGGGGACCAGATCTTCTTGGTAGCATCTGCCGGCTGAACTAGTGGCAGATCTACAGATACAGCAGTCTCTACAGCATCCTTGGCCTTCTTGGTGGGGGCTCCCATCGGCCCCACGTCGTCCTCCGACTCGTCCTCGCATTCCAATAAACGTTTAGGCCGCTCTCCTGGGCCTGACATGGTGACTGTAGGTGTGGGGACTGAACCAGCAGCTGAGCTGCAGACTGTGACCTCACAGCCGCCCACACGGGGCTCAGGGCTGTGAGGCTCAGGTCCCGGGGGGAGCCCTTAGCCACCCTCACGTGGCTCACGACTCTGACGCACTTAACACTGTTCACGAGAAACGACACTAATCTGTGCGTAAACTAACACAGACATATAATCCCAAGCGAAAACATAGCCCAGGAAGAACAATAACGGCGTAAATCTGTGCGTAAACTAACACAGATGTCTCCTCTGCTATGTTCTATATATATCGAAGAATTCCTCTGAATGTCGATTCCGAGCCCGCCTCCTCTCTCTTCCCTTCTGTGTTTATGTAGGGGATTTTAACTTTAGTCAAATTGACTGGACTTCTTTGACCGGTAATCTGGAGTCCAGTGACTTTATGGAAGTAGTTCAGGACTGTTTTCTGAAGCAGTGTGTGATGGAGCCTACCAGAGGTAATAATTTGCTCGACCTAGTCTTGTCAAATAAAGAAACCCTTGTAAATAATCTGGAGATCACTGAAGAGCTTGGCGCAAGTGACCACAAATCCATTACTTTTAATATTACCTGGGAGTACGAGAATAGGGATAATACGGTAAAAGTTCCTGATTTTCGTTCTGCCGACTATATTGGACTTAAAGAACACCTTTCTAATCTCGACTGGGGTAATCTAGCTAACGATTACGATGGGATCTGCGTTTATGATTTTTTCTTAATAATGTACAACGTGCACAGAGTATGTTTATTCCCAGAGAGAATTTAGGTCAAATAATAACGATCCCAAATGGATTAACAGGAGGCTAAAACATCTATTAGGGGAGAAAGAGGAATTTATAGGCGCATCAAAAAGGAGATGTTAACCTTATTGACCAATATGTTCAGTTGAAAGAGAAGTAAAAAACGGGGATTAGAAAGGCTAAATGTGACTATGAGATTAAGATTGCTAATGAATCAAAGACTAATCCAAAAGGGTTCTTTCAAGTGTATAGGACGAAGGTGAGGGAAAAGGTAGGACCTCTGAAAATTGGGAATGGACAGCTGATGGATAACGAACTGTAAATGTGTTCTCTTTTAATGACTATTTTTGTCAGTCTTTACACAAGAAGACGTAAATGAGAGACATGGTTATCAAACAGATAGATAAACTGAAGCAAAATAAGTCCCCGGACCCGGCGAGTTGTTTTCCAGGGTATTTAAAGAATGCAAGATGGAACTTAGTCAGCCATTAACGAATGTGTTTAATACATCCATCCTAACTGGTGTTGTGCCAGAGATGTGGAAGAAGACTAATGTAGTTCCTATATTCAAATCAGGGGATAAGTCAATTCCATCAAATTACCTTCCAATAAGCCTCACATCTATAGTACAAATTATTAGAATCAATTATAGCTGATATTATTAGAAGTCACCTTGAAGAACATAATTTGATTAATGAATCTCATCATGGGTTCACGAGAGGTCGTTCCTGCCTGACAAATTTACTGACGTTTTCAATAAAACATTTGAGGCAGTAGACAGTGATAAAGAATATGATATAGTTTACTTGGATTTCAGTAAGGCCTTTGATAGAGTACCTCACAAGAGACTCTTAAAAGAAGGTGGCAGCTCATGGTATAGGAGGTAAAGTTCTAGCATGGATACTATGAACTTGGAAAATCCTAAAAGATTAGTACCAAACTTGCAACACGAAAATCACTCCCTTTAAAACAAAAGACTCGGCAGGAGATGCAACATCCCCCCAATGAAAAGCAGGGACGACACGAGTACACTGATAGACACCACAATAAGTGTCCAGGGCCCAAGACTGTTCAACTGCCTCCCAGGATACATAAGGGGATTTCCAATAGACCCTGGCTGTCTTCAAGAAGGTACTGGACAGACATCTAAAGTCAGCAACTGACCAACCGGGCTGTGATTCGTACGTCAGTTTGCGTGCGGCCAACAGTAACAGCCTGGTTGATCAGACCCTGATCCACCACGAGGCCTGGTCTCAGACCGAGCCACGAGGCCGTTAACCCCGAACCCTCTCCAGGTAAATTCCTGGTAAACATATGTGAATCATTTAGCTTTATAGGGCATTATCACTTTCAACAGTCTAGCCTCATGAATCTCCATATACAAATTGCTCAGTTGTGGAGAAAATGAATTTCCCTTACCATTCCCTGCCTTTGAGTGTAGTATTTCCCTTCAACTACACACAACTTAATTAGCTCATTAATGGTATTCTTATCGTAAGACATGGTGAAATAATCTGATTATTCTTCCAAATAAGACAGCAAATCGTAAACAGGCACTCAGATGAACAGCGCCATGACATCAAAACTTACTAGTGTACAATCATTAGACAAGATAACATATTGCAATTTATCAATGAGATGAGCATTGTTTTTATGTGGGCTTCAGAAATGTTGCCAAGCAATAGAGTTAATATCTTTACCAACCATTTTGACAGAGCATATGCAGCCGATCCTACAGAGCTAATAACAAGTCTCGCTGGAAAACCGGGCTTGTGGGTTCTAATCAACCCGTACATAAAAGGTAATGTCACATATCTAGCTGATAACTGTTTAAGTAATTCCTCATTATTACGAACACAGGTAATAATGGCATGTGATCTGAAATAGCTAACACCACCTGCCTGAAAGCTGGCCGCCTTGGATCAAAACGTCTAGAATTGGTTGGGAGCCAAAGTATTGGTCCAGTGTGGTACGGTGGTAAAAGCACTGCGTACCTTGTTGTAAGGTTCGAGTTTCCTTCGGCCAGAAATTAGTGTTTGTTAATATTTCGCCAGTTCTGCGAATTCTAATATATATTTTGAGGAGTTGTTAAATGTTGATGAAGACAGGGAAGCTGTGATTTCGTGTATAGGGCAAGGAGGAATAACATCTTGTAGGAGTGTGGAAGAGCCAGTTGTGAGTGTGGGGGAAGTTCGTGAGGCAAACTGGCCAAACTGGCCGTCAGAAAGAAGTGAGTTGTGTTCCAGGTATCTGCGAAGACGATGGTTGATGAGTTTTTCAAAGAGTTTTCCTAATGTTTCGAGGAGGCTGATAGGGCGATAGTTTCTAGGGTCAGAGTGGTCTTATTGGGTTTGGGAAGGAGGATAGCGGTAGCAACTTTGAAGAGTGAAGGGAAGTAACCAGAAGCAAGGAGGCATTGAGGAGGTTTGTGTAGGCAGTAATGATAGAGTCAGGAAGGTGTTTTAGGATAATATGGTTTAGGCCAGAGGCACCAGGAGCCTTGGGAGGAAGGTGTCTGAGGAGGGTTTTAATGTCTGTGTTGGTGAAAGGAGTGTCGAGTTCTTGGGAGGAGGTAAGGGAGTCCAGATGGATGTGGCTGTCTGGTGTTGTTTCGTGTGTGTGTGTTAGTGTTCCAGTGTTCTATGTTCTGAATCTGTTGGATGGCGTTAGGGTGGGGTGGGTGAGGGTGGAAGATGTTCTCCCAGATGTGTTTGAAGATGTTTGTAGCAGCCTGCTGGTCTGAGATGTGTGTGTTGTTGTGGGTGATGTGTTTGAATTTGTTGGTGGGAGTGGTACCTCTGATTTTTTTTATAAAGTTCCAGAAGGCTTTGGAGTTTTTAATTCGCTGTTTGTCTGCTTGTAGTATGAGCTGTGACCAATGAGAGTTGTGGTCTTGGTCTAGACTGTGTAGAATGTTGTTTTGAGGTAAGTGAGATCTAATCGGACTTGATTAAATCTATGTGTGTTGTAGAGGAAGCGGTTGTGGTAGCAGATAATTAATCTTCTTGTTCTGATTGAGGGTTTGAAAGAATAACGAGTGGTGTGAGTTTTCTTTGGTATTGCGGAGTTGGCTGCTTGTGTAATGGTGTCTTGGATGAGATCAAGTTGAGTGTCAATGTCAGAGATAGGTTTGTTGTTGTAGTCATAGGTGAGGTTAGTATTATCTATGTGTTGTTTGAACGCATCCCAGTCAGCGTTCTTGTAGGAGAAGAAGGTCTGGCTGGGATGAGGATAGGGTTGGAAGAGATGTGCAAGATGACTGGGATGTGATCAGAGCCTGTAATAGGGCCAGGTGAGATGTAGTGTTGAAAGAGAGAGCTAGCTCGGTTTGCCAGAATGATATTGGGTTTGCCTTGGCCCATGTGGTTGTAGAAGGTGTTGAAGTCTGGGCCGAGGTGAATTAGGTGTTTGTGGTTTGTGAAGTTGAGTAATTGGTGACCAAGTTGGTTGTTACTGGTGTGATGAAAGGCGTTGTGTTTGGCATTCATGTCACCTAGTAGGTATGTTGGTGTGTTGGTGTAGTTGAAGACTAAGGAAAGGTCGTGTATGTTGAGAATAGTGTTAGGGCGAGCATAGGTAGTGAAGAAGATGAAGGGGCCAAGGTGGGTGTGTGTTCTGACCGCAGGACAGTGTTGGTGAATAAAAGGGATTGGGAGAAATTCATGTTTTATGTTGGATTTGACAAGGATGGCAACCCCATCGTGGGGATCGTAGGTGGACTGTAGTGCAGTATAACCATAATGACGGATACGTTGAGGGGCTTTGAGGCAGGTGCTGTTTAGTAAGACAATATCTGGCCTCTCTGCTTCAAGGAGTTCGGCCAGTAGGTGTCTAATTATAAAGTAAGAACGTACGTTGAACTGAATCACCTTAAACATGATTTAATGGTTTCGTCGTAGCAAAGTTAATGTCTGGGGAGGAGTTTAGATTAAAGCCCGTGATAAGGGTGCCATCGGTGGATGTGTGTTTGTGGGTGTTACGGACCCTCTTCCTAGACGGGGAGGAAGAGATGGATCTGCTTTTATGTGCTTTGGTCTGTCTGTCAGAATTTGGGGCAGGTTTAGGATTGAATGGATTTTGTCTGGAGGACGTGGAGTTGGATCTAGTTGAAGTCTTGGATGTGGTGGATGAGGAGTGGGCGAAGGTGGATGCAGAGGAAGTGGAAGCTTTGGTAAGGGATGAGGTGGGGGAGGGGTGGTCGTAGCGGCAGCAGTAGGGTTGTTGGTGGGAAGGGTTGATGTGAAGAGAGGTAGGGGAGGAGGAGAGCTGGTGGGGGTAGGAAGAGGGGAGATGAGAGAGAGGTCGGAGGGAGAGGTTGGAGGGGGTTTAGAAGAGAAGCAGGAAGGAGGGATAATTAGAGAGGGAAGATTGTTAGGATTCAAGATTAGGTTAAGGATATGTGAGTAGTCTGATTGGTAAGCTTGAGAGATTGCCATCGCAGAGTAAGCAGCAGTGGGGACTTGACAGTTAGTTTTGTAGTATATAGTGGGTATAGGTGTAGGTGGAGAGGTGCTTGTAGTCTGTGTGTTGGTGTTTGGTGTGTGTAGAATAGAGAAAGGGTTTGGGGAAGAAGAGGTAGACCAAGTACGTGGAGTAGCCCAGGCATTGTGGGTGGGGGAGGGAGGTTTGGTAGGGGAGAGAGGTGCAGGGAAGGGGTTGGGGAGGGAGGGGGGTTGGCTTGCTCTGAGGGAGGAGAGCATGTCTTTTCTAGTAGAGCAGGAATTTGCAACTGCAGTGTGTGACCCGCCGCAGTTAGAACATTAAGGGAGAGGTTGCATGTATTCCAGAAGTGGCCAGTTGCTGAACATCTGGAGCAGATTTGTGTGGATGTGCATGTATTTTTGTCGTGTCCGAATTTGTAGCATTTTAGACATTGTGTGATGGGGTGGAAGTTTGGAGTGAAGAGAGTGTTTGGAGGAATGCAGATAGTCTTGGCAAGGATTCCTTGGTTGAAGAGAATAGAGGCGTCAGAAGGAGTTGAACAGCGTATTTTGAGGATGGTAGAGTTATCAGGTCTGTAAATATCGTCAACAGAGACTTTGTTCTTAGTACTAATGTCTTTGATTAAGTCTTCTTTGTTTGTGTCATAGGCAGTCAGGAGAGAATAGTCTACATGTTTAGCAATGACCGTACTTTTGGCACGGTGCTCAGGAGTCCAAATAATAGTGAAGCCGGCGTCTAGCAGTTGTTGTCTGGTTGAGGTTGAGGTGTACGTTTCGTAGGATTGTCTGTCAAGAAGGAGTTTGAAGCCTGAGTGTGTCTTAAAGATTTTAAGTTGAGGTTCACCCGTGATCTGGAATAATAAATTTTCAGGATTGTTAGTGGCATCAGAATTATAATATTTGAGGTTCAGCGAGAAAGAATTGGGTTTGGAAGAGGCAGAGGTAGGATAAGCCTTAGAGGCAGGAGAGGGCGGTAGAGGGGGAGTGGTAAGGGAGAGGGAGGTGGTAGGCATCGAAGGCATCATCTAGTTGTGTAAAGATGTGGCGGTGACAAATGACCAAATCTGTGAGGCAAGTACGTGTGGAGTAGTAGACACGCGTACTTGCCTGGCTATTATTTTAATTAAAGTTTGCTTGTAGAGTCTGACACTGGAGGCGCAGGACACTGAGGAGGTGAACTGTAGCTTGATGGGGCACTGTATGCCCTGGGAGGAGAGCCAACACTGACTGTGAGCGGCGAGGAGAGGCACCACTGGCTGTATGGCTTGGAGACTTCAGGGGCGGCGTGACCGTATCCCGCAGCGCGCGGCTCGCGAGCGAAAAAAATATGAAAATTGAGTTATTGGAATAGAAAAATAGCTTAACTCTCTGGCTACACAATGGTACCAGAATCAATGTTCTACGACGTTTCTACAAGGAATTACAGCCATTTATATCATGTATGGTGACATCGGCGCCACCAACATGACTGCTCGCATCCCGTAATTTTTTTCGTTTTTTTTCCGTTTTTTATATTGCTATTACTTGTGTGGGGAATTGTGAGAGAAGTCTATCTGGGACACCGCCACTAGCAATAAACAAACTCCCAGGGAGATGACCGACTCGTATAAATTTTACCGCAGTCATTCCCTTTAAGGTATGTGAGAACTTTACCCGCTCCTGGCCGCACCGAGGGGGTACCTTCAATATTCTCGTTAGCCCACTGCACTCTAGACCAGTATAAATAAATTTGAGAAGATCATTTATTATAGCTATATTACGTTAAATTTAAGTGGACTGTATGAGGTTGTTGAACAACTGATCACACGGAGAAGAGATAGAGAACAGACAGTTAAATTATTATGACCAACACTCACCTAATTAACAGCATCATAGCGGTGTATACGTAGATCGTTGACCTAGCTAAAGTACATCTACTGTGCGTAACAATATCATTGGCCAATAACAAAGTCGACAACAGAGTACTTAGCTTTAGATGAGGGAGTCGTTCCGTTGTTGGCGTCCTCCTGCGATCTGATTCGATCGCGATGGTATTAGCTGTCTCGTCGAGTCAAGGAAGGTTAATTTCCGTGCACTCTTATACGCCCACGAGACCGAGCGTTCGTTAACATGTGGTTGGTCGGGGTAGCGAATCAGATCCTCGCACTAATCCGACCGTTTGTACTGTTTATACGTATAACTTTACATATTACGTGTATCCTGGCTTAATGCCCCACTAGTTTATACACATTCACAGTCTCGATACTTGAATTTCGAGTAGATAACTTGCGATATGTTAGTTCATTTCAATCACATCCAATATGGCGGTCGGGGTATGGCGTACAGCCAGACCCGGTCGCTACAATCAACCCTGATTATTTACAACTCGGTTTCACTATATTCACCATTTCCACAGTTCATCGAATATATTACAGTCTCTTCTAAGATGAACTCCCCAACATCAGGTTACGACTTTATCCTGCCGTATGGTCATTTCACTCAGTTCAAATAGGCCTATGACCGCATCACTCGCCGGCGGCCCACCTTATTTCACAATTATTGTCCTATTACTGGACCTCCTGGACCGATTGTCCCACTTGATATTCCCCGTCACTGGATATTCCTCCACATTACGAAAGGAGGTAATTAAATCCGATTTGGTGGCGGAATCTCCAAATTCGACAGGCCATCCCATCACCTGATCGGGTCGGTAGGCCCCAGTTCCTCTCTTTCCCTCTCTGCCTCCTCCCTGCCCAGCCTCTTCCCGCTTCCTCCCCGCTGGTATGATGGTTCTCTATTACATACCCTTATGTACCAGCGGTACATTAAGGATATCTGTTCATATTGGAAAGTTTATCAATTACAACTTTCGGAAAATACCAATATTTTCCACACTGCGGCCGGGCAGAGTTCGTTGTTAGACGATTCAAATTGTATCTCGTAAATTTTTACGACTATTTTGCACGTACACAATCTTGCTGTTTTTCGTTACGAATCCACTGCAAGGATACCTCATTATCAGACCAAATTATGGTGTCGCTAATATTTATCTCCGGCAATTTACTCTGTAAATAATCAGCTAATTTGACACCCACATAAATGGCGGTTAATTCCGACTGAGGTAAAGTACGTAATTTAATTGGAGCCACTTTAGTTTTAGACAGGACAAGAGAAATATCTTTATCACATTGAAGATAAGCGACTGCTCCATATGCTAATTTAGAAGCATCGCAAAAATGTGGAGTGTATTTTCCACTCCAGAGCGGGCTACACACTGCGGGAACTCCAACATTGGAACTCTCTCATAATCACCAATTAATTCTTCCCACCTGTTAACGAATTCCTCAGGTAGGGTTTCATCCCAAGCACACTTCTGCTTCCATGCCTCTTGTACCAATAATTTCCCTCTGATTGTAAGAGGCGCCACTAAGCCTAGTGGATCGAAACATTTTGAAACTTCAGCAAGTAGGGTTCTCTTCGTTAATTTCTTGGGCATACTATAATTATTAGGCTTTAACGATATCAAGTCTCTTTCAGTATCCCAAGTCAGTCCCAATACATTGCTACACCCAGATACTTCATCGCCGGGATTATCTTTATTTATTCGGTCCTTTAACCTGGACGAATTACTGTTCCACTCCCTGAGCGCATATTTGCACCTTGCATTATGTCATTAGCCCCTTCATATATCTTCATTAGCTCCTCTTCAGTTGACGTCACCCCCAGGAAATTGTCCACATAGAATTGTTTACTCATTATGTCACTCAGTGGACCGCCTGTACGTTTAAGGTGCGCATTTATCGTCGCCTGAAGTAAGAATGGACTAGAAGTAGCCCCGAATAAGACACTTCTGAATCTGAAGGTTTTCAGCGGACTAAGTGGATTGCTAGGATCCTCTGGCCACAGAAATCTTGTGTAATCCCGATCCGTCTCTTGCAATCCCACTCTCAGGAAAACTTTACTTATGTCTGCCGTGAAGGCATAACTATTAACTCTGAAATTCAATAACACATCTCCCAATTTCTCCGTCAGCGACGGACCTGTCATTAAACAATCATTCAAACTAGGTACATTTTTATTACCCTTGGCACTACAATTAAACACGATCCTCAAAGGAGTGGTTTTGGAATCCTTCTTACTCCGTGATGAGGTAAGTAGTGGCCATAAATATTGGCTTGCTCAGGGGGTACCTCCTCTATGAACTGATTATTTAACTGTTCATTAATGATCCCATTATAAGCAGTCAGCAATTCTGGTGTCTTACTCAATTCGTGGAGCTGGGCCTTTAACTGACCATACGCCATCCGGTAATTAGTGGGTAGTTCTGGATGGTTTAGCTTCCATGGGAGTCGCACCCAGTATTGTCCAGACTCAAATTTAACATCCTTCAGGTATTGTTCCTGAGTGAAGGAATCATCTGGACTTTCTTCATTTACATTAATCCCGATACTGTCCAGTTCCCATAACTTGTGTACTGGTTCAACGGCATTCTCTATAGAAGAATAGGTACTCTGGGGCGGCATTTCGTGCGTAAGACACACAGTGACTGCATTTATGGCTTCCTCAGTCATTCATTACTCCGAGGAGCCGGCCATAAATGACATGGCCTGCACCCGTGTTGAGAAGAGTGACTCCCCACCTCTTCGTCATACCCTTCACAAAGGCTGCATAATAGTCGCTGCCTATTAATACTCCTATTGGCCCCACCGAGTCATTATTGACCACAGATGGTGCCAGTTTCACATTATTCTGTGAGAGTCTCTGCTTGGTGGCATTAAGACCCACAGTGGAGACCTTCTCCGGTAGTCTATCCACGACTACTGCATTAACTTGGGTCTTCTCTCTGCCCAGACCGACGTTTACATAAACCGTGTCATATGACTGGGCCCTTTTATCTGAGAAAACCCGACAATTTTAATGTGGTAGGATCCCTTTTCGTACTTTCATCCCATTAAGGCAACTGCGCTTTATGAAAGTACGTTGTGATCCCTGATCTAACAATGCTGTTACAGTCTTGGATTTACGCCATTTATCTTTAACTGTCATATCCAACACAGGTAGTGCTACTTCAGCTAAACCATTACGAACGTTTGCTGCGAGTTTTACGTGCGCCACGGTAGTGTCGGGGTGATTATCCTTACCATTACTAGGATTACACCCGCTCTTACACATCACGATGTGGTGCCTACCATTATTGCATTGGTGACAAGTATTCAGTTTGGTCTGGCAATCCCTCACATTATGATTACCAAGACATCGAATACACCGGTTCAGCTCATCCAATCTCCTCACTTTCGCATCCCAAGAATTATAGGTAACGCAGAGTTTAGAGAGATGGGTTTCATTACAGAAGAGACAATCTCTCTTCTCCTGGCTCGACAGCTTACCCCCCGGGTTACCCTTATTGGGGTGTTTATTCTTTCTGTCTTGTTGTGACGAACCACTATTACTGGTCCCTGTCACTTGATATGTGCCAACATAACCCCTTTTAGTGGTCGGGTTGTAACTATTACTATTGGGATAATTCTTCCCTTTGTGGAACTTAGTTGATGACTCAACGTCACTATGACCAGTATTCTTAAAAATAGTGGGCTGGTTAGTTTGCAACTGAACAATTAATTCTTGCAAACCCGTCCTTATCTCTCCCAACCCGAAGTAAGCCTTGTGGTACTTGTTAGATAACCACTCTATCGTCTTATGGTTCAATTTAGCTCGTACTACCGGACAAACGAACCAACTTGCATTCTCCAAATTGTGTTTGTTACTCAAAATCTGGAGAGTGCTCTCTAGTTTGATCCGAAACTGTTGCAACTCTTTGTAGTTGTGCCCTGGCGGTTTCAAATTAACCACTGCCAGTACTAAATCCACTGTATGCTGTTCCGAGTTACCATAAGTACCCTCTAGCAGACGAATAGCTTCTCTATAAGAGTTGTTTACATTCGGGAAAGCCTGAATGAGAATGAGGGCATCTCCCCTCAATTGTCCCTTTAAATAAATCAACTTGGCAACACTTTCCAGATCCTTCCGATCGTGCACCATTGCCTTGAAAATTGACCAAAATTCCTCCCAGCTGTCTCCGGCTGGAACGACAACAATTGTACTTCCGGGAGTCTGGGGAGGGACACTTTATTTGCCGCGGGAGGTTGGCCCACCACGTCACTCATACTCCTTAACCTACCTAGTACCGTAACTTTACAGGCACAGATGACTTCTTCCAATTCACTATATTGTCGTAACAGTGTATCTCGTTCCTCACTGCTCGCACAATCATCCAGTAACTCGACTTCATAGATTTTGAACCACTTCACGTACGACGCGTACCTGAGTTCTAGTAACTCAAAATTTGTTTCTAAGTCAATAAGACTCGTCGACGGCTCGTTCACTAAGTTCAAACACGTATTGTGTGTCTTTGTTACATGTCCCTTGCGAGCTTGCAACGACGCTTTCTTGGCTTTAATATCCATGGTTTTGCCACCCGGCATGGGAACTCCACCAGTTTCAGTCATGGTTGTAGAATTAATAACCACTGACGTCACAAATTAAATAAATTGTTTATAAAGGTGATTCTCACACCTTACTCTTGCACAAATCGTAGCCACGCCTGTGCTAGCAATTAATTGGACTAATTACTGTCCACCACACAATTAATTAACTGTGTACTCTATACTCACTTCCTATGATCAGTCACTTATTTATTAATTAATTAATTCAATAATGATTAATTCACTAATCACATCCGGTTCAGGACGGACCAACGGGCGCTGTGGGGAATTGTGAGAGAAGTCTATCTGGGACACCGCCACTAGCAATAAACAAACTCCCAGGAGATGACCGACTCGTATAAATTTTACGCAGTCATTCCCTTTAAGGTATGTGAGAACTTTACCCGCTCCTGGCCGCACCGAGGGTACCTTCAATATTCTCGTTAGCCCACTGCACTCTAGACCAGTATAAATAAATTTGAGAAGATCATTTATTATAGCTATATTACGTTAAATTTAAGTGGACTGTATAGGTTGTTGAACAACTGATCACACGGAGAAGAGATAGAGAACAGACAGTTAAATTATTATGACCAACACTCACCTAATTAACAGCATCATAGCGGTGTATCGTAGATCGTTGACCTAGCTAAAGTACATCTACTGTGCGTAACAATATCATTGGCCAATAACAAAGTCGACAACAGAGTACTTAGCTTTAGATGAGGGAGTCGTTCCGTTGTTGGCGTCCTCCTGCGATCTGATTCGATCGCGATGGTATTAGCTGTCTCGTCGAGTCAAGGAAGGTTAATTTCCGTGCACTCTTATAGCCCACGAGACCGAGCGTTCGTTAACATGTGGTTGGTCGGGGGTAGCGAATCAGATCCTCGCACTAATCCGACCGTTTGTACTGTTTATACATATAACTTTACATATTACGTGTATCCTGGCTTAATGCCCCACTAGTTTATACACATTCACAGTCTCGATACTTGAATTTCGAGTAGATAACTTGCGATATGTTAGTTCATTTCAATCACATCCAATATGGCGGTCGGGGTATGGCGTACCCAAGCCAGACCCGGTCGCTACAATCAACCCCTGATTATTTACAACTCGGTTTCACTATATTCACCATTTCCCACAGTTCATCGAATATATTACAGTCTCTTCTAAGATGAACTCCCCAACATCAGGGTTACGACTTTATCCTGCCGTATGGTCATTTCACTCAGTTCAAATAGGCCTATGACCGCGTCACTCGGCGGCCCACCTTATTTCACAATTATTGTCCTATTACTGGACCTCCTGGACCGATTGTCCCACTTGATATTCCCCCCGTCACTGGATATTCCTCCACATTACGAAAGGAGGTAATTAAATCCGATTTGGTGGGCGGAATCTCCAAATTCGACAGGCCATCCCATCACCTGATCGGGTCGGTAGGCCCCCAGTTCACTCTCTTTCCCCTCTCTGCCTCCTCCCTGCCCAGCCTCTTCCCGCTTCCTCCCCGCTGGTATGATGGTTCTCTATTACATACCCCCATGTACCAGCGGTACATTAAGGATATCTGTTCATATTGGAAAGTTTATCAATTACAACTTTCGGAAAATACCAATATTTTCCACAACTTGTATTATTCATTCTAATGTTATAATTGACTACATGGCACTATATGAGTGTGGGTGGAGCTTCCCGGGTAGTTCCAGCCAATCAGGAACGCTCTCCACCATTCCCGCTCTGGCTACTCCCTGGTGCCAGGAATAATTTGTCTTATTACGCTAATATCATCAAATATAATCTAAAATGACTAAATAAACACTAAAAAACACATAAAACATGACATATACACTAGACCTAATAAAATAGGCCGTAACAAGGCGACTGTACTTTTCAGGATTTTCGATATAAAATTATTTCCCCTTCATCATGTCGTCTTCTATGACATAGACGGACATTGAGTGAGAGAAAACGGTGTTTTGGAGGGGATAACAACTCTAGAACACCACTAGACACTAAAACTACACCGATTTTCTGGAAAAAATAAACATTTTCCGAGCCCGGAGGCGTTTCACGCGTTATCTCGGAAGCAAGTTATTGACCTATTTGATGTGGTCCACCATTTATTATTGAAGTAAATGCAATAATATTGACAGGAACCATAAAACAATGATAGTTTTAAATTATCACAATGGAAAATTTGCAATACTATTCCAAATATTTTTGGATTTGAGTGGGAGTAAAGGGCAAGATATTTTGCATATAACAAAAAACTGAGGAACTTTATTTTTTTGTAGAATAACTAGAGATAATTACACGAATGTCTTTCAGTACGAAAATAGCATTAGCATTGTTTTATATGTACCAAGTCTCAAATCCACCTTTCGTTGTGCCATTTAGGCTGGACCTACTTTTAAATGGAATCTTCATGGAATTTTAAATAAATATTTTTTTTCTCTTTTGTTTTTAGGGCAATCTTATTGAAACTCACAGACAATAAGGTCCATAAACACGTCTTCCCGTGCAAAAAAAAAAAAAAAAAAATGAACGAAATCAGACGAAAAAAAAAATATTAATTGGTTACTCCGCCCCTTCAGGCAGCAACAGGAGTGCAGAGGGAGGCTACCTGCCCTTGGGTAGGAAGCCACCGACGCACCAATCCTGGAGGCGCAGGACACTGAGGAAGTGAACTGTAGCTTGATGGGGCACTGTATGCCCTGAGAGGAGAGGCACCACTGGCTGTATGGCTTGGAGACTTCAGGCAACAACAGAAGTGCAGAGGGAGGCTTCCTGCCCTTGGTAGGCAGCCACCGACGCACCAATCCTGATGGTGAAGACGAAGGTCCAGCAGCACCACTCTAAGGAAAAAGTCACTCCCAAACACTGGGTAATTAGAGTGATTAATGATGTATAAAGCTGTAATATAACCTCTGGACTTCTGTTGCTAACACTTCTTGATATAAATCCCAGTAATCTATTTGCCTTATTACGTACGCTTAGGCATTGCTGTCTTGGTTTAAGGTTGCTGCTTACCATCACCCCCAAGTCCTTCTCGCAATCTGTATGGCTAAGTTCTACATTATTTAACTTATAAGTGCTTGGGTTATGGACACTCCCGAGCTTCAGAACCTTGCATTTATCTACACTGAACTGCATCTGCCACTTTTCTGATCACGAATTAAGCTTGTCTAAATCTTCCTGAAGTTCTATGACATCTATGTTTGAATCAATTATCCTACCTATCTTCGTGTCGTCAGCGAATTTGCTCATATTACTAGTAATTCCCTCGTCAAGGTCATTGATATATATTATAAATAACAACGGGCCTAAGACTGATCCCTGTGGAACACCACTTGTTACAGATCCCCACTCGGATTTAACCCCATTTATGCATACTCTCTGCTTCCTATTGGTGAGCCATGACTCGATCCATGACAGCACTTTTTCCCCAATGCCATGAGCTGCCACTTTCTTTAACAGTCTCTGGTGCGGTACTCTATCAAAAGCCTTACTAAAGTCTAAATAAACAATATCGAATTCTTTATCATGATCAACAGCATCAAAAGCTTTACTGAAGAAGGTTAATAAATTAGATAGGCAGGAACGGCCACTCGTGAATCCATGCTGAGTATCATTAATCAAATTATGGTTATCTAGATGGCTTCTAATAATATCAGTTATAATTGACTCTAGTAATTTGCCTACAATTGAGGTCAGGCTTATTGGGCGGTAATTTGACGGTAGTGACTTGTCCCCTGCTTTAAAAATAGGAATTACATTAGCCATCTTCCACATATCAGACACTACACCTGTTTGAAGAGATAAATTAAAAATGTTAGATAATGGTTCACAGAGTTTCATTTTGCATTCCTTAAGAACCCTTGCAAAAAGATCATCAGGAACCGGCGATTTATTTTGTTTCAGTCGGTCTAGTTGTTTCATAACCATTTCGCTAGTGAATGTGATATTACATAATTTATCTTCTTCTGGGCCTCTGTAAAAATTTTATGACTGGGATATTATTAGTGTCTTCCTGTGTGAAACCCGAGAGAAAATAACTATTAAAAATAGAGCACATAAAGACGTGACACACTGTGGTCAGTACTTCTGGAATGAGTTATTTTGTTTATGCACCCAGACTCGCCTCGTCTGGCCCCTTCCTAAGGGTGGAAAGGGTGAGGGCCCTTAAACAAGGGTAGTAAGGGCGCATACCCCCCTCCTTTGGAGAAATTTATCCACACATGTGTTAACAAGCAATTTACTAGTATCCAGTGGTGATTTCTAGAGTAGTTACTAGGCCATTGCTAGGTGTCTGATAGGATCAGTGGTTTCCTTTTAATAAAAATAAAAATAAAATAAAAATAAAGAAAAGAGATTTTTATTGTGCAGAGTGACCATGGCTGGCGTAAGAGGGGTTCACGCTGCCATAATTATATTTCTCATGATACTGAATTTCTCTGAAGGAAATCAGTCATGGGGTCTGCAAAAGGTGAATGGGGTGGTAGCTCCCTGGAGAGTGAAAGCCCAACAGTGGCCATCCTACCAGAAACGTAAGTGCCACTATCGCCCCAAGGTATGGCAACACCACATATCCAAACAAACACAGTGGCCCACAGCTTTTATAGTGGCGCTATTAAGTGGTGATATCCATACTAATCCAGGACCTCAATCTATGGTACAGGTGCAAAACAGACAGATAAATCATGGTGATAATGACGGTCTAGTTGCTAGGAAGGATAATCTTACCTCCATAGGTAATGTACCACCAGACGTGTGTATGCACTGTGCTGGGGTGCGAAAGAAGAAAAGTAAACATACCATATGTAAGAGATGTATGGGGTGGGTGCATAATGGATGTGTGTTTGATTATGGTAATGGTGCCAGATTTCATTTTGTTTGTAACAAATACACTTTGGCACAGTTACCCTTTAGCAATGATGACATTGATTTACCTATTTTGAATGCTAATGACCC
>WNWK01040486.1:0-16945 GCA_009830355.1 Cherax destructor | reverse complement strand
TGTTGGTAGTATGTGGTTGCTGGTTACGTCTAATGTTGATAGTGTGTGGTTGTTGGTTACGCCAATGTTGGTAGTGTGTGGTTGTTGGTTACGTCTAATCTTGATAGTGTGGGTGGTTGGTTACGTCTAATGTTGGTAGTGTGTGGTTGCTGGTTACGTCTAATGTTGATAGTGTGTGGTTGTTGGTTACGTCTACTGTTGGTAGTGTGTGGTTGTTGATTACGTCTAATGTTGGTAGTGTGTGGTTGTTGGTTACGTCTAATGTTGATAGTGTGTGGTTGTTGGTTACGTCTAATGTTGGTAGTGAGTGGTTGTTGGTTACGTCTAATGTTGGTAGTGTGTGGTTGTTGGTTAGCCCAATGTTGGTAGTATGTGGTTGCTGGTTACGTCTAATGTTGATAGTGTGTGGTTGTTGGTTACGTCTAATGTTGGTAGTGTGTGGTTGTTGGTTACGTCTAATGTTGGTAGTGTGTGGTTGTTGGTTACGTCTAATGTTGGTAGTGTGTGGTTGCTGGTTACGTCTAATGTTGATAGTGTGTGGTTGTTGGTTACGTCTAATGTTGGTAGTATGTGGTTTTTGGTTACGTCTAATGTTGGTAGTGTGTGGTTGTTGGTTACGTCTAATGTTGGTAGTGTGTGTGGTTGTTGGTTACGTCTAATGTTGGTAGTGTGTGGTTGTTGGTTACGTCTAATGTTGGTAGTGTGTGGTTGTTGGTTACGTCTAATGTTGGTAGTGTGGGTTGTTGGTTACGTCTAATGTTGGTAGTGTGTGGTTGTTGGTTACGTCTAATGTTGGTAGTGTGTGGTTGTTGGTTACGTCTAATGTTGGTAGTGTGTGGTTGTTGGTTACGTCTAATGTTGGTAGTGTGTGGTTGTTGGTTACGTCTAATGTTGGTAGTGTGTGGTTGTTGGTTACGTCTAATGTTGGTAGTGTGTGGTTGTAAGGGTTTCCGCTTGTTTGCAACAATGCTTGATTTATGACTGGGTGGTGGTGGTGTATTCTCGTGAGAGGCAGTGTTGAGTGCACGTGTTGTGCACTCATAACCTCTCAGCACACCATGTGTAGTCCATCTGAGCCAACCATGTCAGTTACCATTGCCGCTGCTGCTGAATACACTCGCTCCGTGACACTGCTCTTGTCTGCTGCTTCCTGAACCATCCTACATTCTATTCTCCTTATATCTTCCTCTAGCATTTTTAATAGATTTTCCCATAACATCTTTTTATCTTAGTTCTTGTTAGTTTACCTTTCTGTCCCGTGCATTATTCCTTCACAATAGGTTATATATTATCTTGTGGTTGGTTTAACTGTGTATAAATACAGAGCTGAGATATAAATGTTGAGTGTGTTGTGGCGTCGGCAAGATGCTTGAGGGATTCCCATGCTCAGTGTAGTTGTTGTATCCGCATCCTCTTACTCTCTCTATTATCATGTTATACAATGATGCGCACACACTCACCTCTTATACATTCCTGAAAATACACTTGACATGTTAAACATTCAACGTAGACACACGTGACGTGATATACAATCACACCCAAAGTATACCTGCACAGGGTTTCGGGGTCAACGCCCCCGCGGCCCGGTCTGAGACCAGGCCTCGTGGTGGATCATGATCTGATCAACCAGGCTGTTACTGCTGGCCGCTCGTAAACTGACGTAAGAACCCTAGCCCGGCTGATCAGGTACTGAGTTTAGGTGCCTGTCCAGCGCCTTCTTGAAGACAGCCAGGGTTCTATTGGTAATCCCCCTTATGTATGCTGGGAGGCAGTTGATCAGGAAGTGTTAGATAAACCCAGTGAAGGGCAAGGGAGCAGTGGGCACAATAAGAGAACATTGTATATGTATCCGTGGTTCCAGATTGTTCAGCATCTTAACAGAACATAAGAAGATATCAGAAACACTGCTGGGAAAAACTGGTCATCTAAACCAAGTGTTGGATCATCCAACCTGCGATGGATATTTGGGCCAGCGGGTTGCCAGCAGAAACAGCCTGGTTGACCAGGCAAGTACCAGACAATCCTAGTCCAGGGCCGGGTTCCTAAAGTAAAAAAAAACTCGAAATTCATCAAAAGTAACAGTATCAGGAACACTAAAATAATACCAGGAGCACTATAATAATGCCAGGAGCATTAAAATAATACCAGGAGCAATATAATAATACCAGGAGAACTAAAATAATACCAGGAGCACTATAATAATACCAGGAGCATTAAAATAATACCAGGAGCACTAAAATAATACCAGGAGCACTATAATAATACCAGGAGCACTATAATAATACCAGGGGCACTATAATAATACCAGAAGCACTATAATAATACCAGGAGCACTATAATAATACCAGGAGCACTAAAATAATACCAGGTGCACTATAATAATACCAGGAGCACTATAATAATACCAGGAGCACTATAATAATACCAGGAGCACTGTAATAATACCAAGATCACTATAATAATACCAGGAGCACTAAAATAATACCAGGAACACAATACCAGGAGAACTAAAATAATACCAGTTATACTAATATAATACCAAGACCATTAAAATAATACCAGGAACACTATAATACCAGGAACACTATAATAATACCAGGAACACTAATAATACCAGGAACACAATAATACCAGGAGCACTATAATAATACTAGAAACACTATAATACTGGGAGCACTATAATAATACCAGAACGACTATAATAATACCAGAACCACTGTAATAATACCAGAACCACTATAATAATACCAGAAGCACTATACATAGAAGAAACACACATCCACACACACACACACACACATCAACAAACACACACACACACACACACACACACACACATACAACAGGCCTAGTGTCTAATCGACATGTGCCTAGGACAAAATGGTAACACACACACACACACACACACACACACACACACGTACCAACACGTAAGGGACACTACCAGAGAGAGAGGAAATGACGAACCAGCGAGACTGGACCTAGTATTCACCCTGAGTAGTGCAGATATTGAGGACATACACATGAAAGCCCCTTGGGGCCAGTGATCATATGGTTCTAAGTTTCGAATACATAGTAGAGTTACAAGTGGAGGGGGAAGCAGGAAGGGCTGCACAAATGAAGCCAAACTACAAGAAAGGTGACTATGTGGGCATGAGGAACTTCCTGCACAGAGTTCAGTGGGACAGAGAGATGGCAGGGAAGTCAGTAGACGAGATGATGGAATATATGACAACAATTTGCAAGGAAGCTGAGGAGAGGTTTATACCCAAGGGTAACAGAAGAAGCGAAAAAGACAGGATGAGCCCATGGTTCACTCAAAGGTGCAGGGAAGCCAAAACCAAGTGTGCAAGGGAATGGAAGAGGTACAGAAGGCAAAGAACCCCGGAGAATAAGGAGAGCAGTCGTAGAGCCAGAAATGAATATGCACAGATCGAAGGAGGCCCAAAGACAGTACGAGAATGACATAGCAGCAAAAGCCAAATCTGACCCAAAGCTGCTGTACAGCCACATCAGGAGGAGAACAACAGTCAAGGACCAGGTGATCAGGCTGAGGAAGGTAGGAGGGAGGTCACAAGAAATGACCGGGAAGTGTGTGAGGAGCTCAACATGAGATTCAAAGAGGTGTTCACAGAGGAGATAGAAGGGCCTCCAGAAAGGAGGAGAGGTAGGGTACACCATCAAGTGCTGGACACAATACACACAAATGAGGAGGAAGTGAAGAGGCTACTAAGCGAGCTAGATACTTCAAAGGCGATGGGGCCAGATAACATCTCTCCATGGGTCCTGAGAGAGGAGCAGAGGAGCTATGTGTACCCTAACAACGATCTTCAACACATCTATCGAAACAGGGCAACTACCTGAGGTTTGGAAGACAGCAAATGTAGTTCCAATTTTAAAAAGGAGACAGGAACGTAGCACTAAACTACAGACCAGTGTCACTGACATGTATTGTATGCAAGGTCATGGAGAAGATAGTCAGGAGAAGGGTGGTTGAGCACCTAGAAAGGAATGAGCTTATCAACGACGGCCAACACGGTTTCAGGGACGGGAAATCCTGTGTCACAAACCTACTGAGTTCTACGACAGGGTGACAGCGATAAGGCAAGAGAGAGAGGGTGGGTAGATTGCATATTCTTGGATTGTAAGAAGGCGTTTGACACAGTTCCACACAAGAGATTAGTGCAGAAGCTGGAGGACCAGGCAGGGGTAACAGGAAGGCACTACATTGGATCAGGGAATACCTGTCAGGAGACAGCAGCGAGTCATGGTACGTGGCGAGGTGTCAGAGTGGGCGCCGGTGACGAGCGGGGTTCCACAGGGGTCAGTCCTGGGACCAGTGCTGTTTCTGGTATTTGTGAACGACATGACGGAAGGAATAGACTCCGAAGTGTCCCTGTTTGCAGATGATGTGAAGTTGATGAGAAGAATTCAATCGGACGAGGACCAGGCAGAACTACAAAGGGATCTGGACAGCCTGCAAGCCTGGTCCAGCAACTGGCTCCTGGAGTTCAACCCCACCAAGTGCAAAGTCATGAAGATTGGGGAAGGGCAAAGAAGACCGCAGACGGAGTACAGCCTAGGGGCCAGAGACTGCAAACCTCAATCAGGAAAAGATCTTGGGGTGAGTATAACACCAGACACATCTCCTGAGGCGCACATCAACCAAATAACTGCTGCAGCATATGGGCGCCTAGCAAACCTAAGAACAGCATTCCGACATCTTAATAAAGAATCGTTCAGGACCCTGTACACTGTGTACGTTAGGCCCATATTGGAGTATGCAGCACCAGTTTGGAACCCACACCTAGCCAAGCATGTGAAGAAGCTCGAGAAAGTGCAAAGGTTTGCAACAAGACTAGTCCCGGAGCTAAGGGTATGTCCTACGAGGGAGGTTAAGGGAAATCGACCTGACGACACTGGAGGACAGGAGAGATAGGGGAGACATGATAACAACATATAAGATACTGAGAGGAATTGACAAAGTGGACAGAGACAGAATGTTCCAGAGATGGGACACAACAACAAGGGGACACAGATGGAAGTTGAAGACTCAGATGAATCACAGAGATGTTAGGAAGTATTTCTTCAGTCACAGAGTTGTCGGGAAGTGGAATAGTTTAGGAAGCGATGTAGTGGAGGCAGGCTCTATACATAGCTTTAAGCAGAGGTATGATAAAGCTCATGGCGCAGGGAGAGTGACCCAGTAGCGGCCAGTGAAGAGGCGGGGCCAGGAGCTTTGACTCGACCCCTGCAACCACAACTAGGTGAGTAACTAGGTGAGTACATGGTTGACAAATAGGCAGCAGAGAGTTTGCATAAATGGGGAGAAATCAGAATGGGGGCACATCACAGGGGTCAGTGTTGGGCCCCTTGTTCACAATTTACATAAACGACATAGATGAGGGAATAAATAGCGACATAAGCAAATTTGCTGATGACACCAAAATAGGCCGTCCAATTCATTCAAATGAGGACATTAGATCACTCCAGGAAGATTTGAATAGACTGATGCAGTGGTCGGAGAAGTGGCAGATGCAGTTTAATATAGACAAATGCAAAGTTCTAAATGTTGGACAGGAAAATAACCATGCCACATATAAACTAAATAATGTAGATCTTAATATTACGGATTGCGAAAAGGATTTGGGAGTTCTGGTTAGCAGTAATCTGAAACCAAGATAACAGTGCATAAGTGTTCGCAATAGAGCTAACAGAATCCTTGGCTTCATATTAAGAAGTATAAATAATAGAAGTCCTCAGGTTGTTCTTCAACTCTATATATCTTTGGTTAGGCCTCATTTAGATTATGCTGCACACTTCTGGTCACCGTATTACGGAATGGACATAAATGCATTGGAAAACGTACAAAGGAGGATGTCAAAGTTGATCCCATGTATCAGAAATCTTCCTATGAGGATAGACTGAGGGCTCTGAATCTGCACTCTCTAGAAAGGCGTAGAATTAGGGAGGATATGATTGAGGTGTATAAATGGAAGACGGGAATCAATAAAGAGGATATAAATAACGTGCTAAAAATATCTAGCATTGACAGGACTCGCAGCAATGGTTTTAAATTGGAAAAATTCAGATTCAGGAAGGATATAGGAAAGCATTGGTTTGGTAATAGAGTTGTGGATGAGTGAAACAAACTCCCGAGTACCGTCATAGAAGCTAAAACGTTGTGTAGTTTTAAAAATAGGTTGGATAAATACATGAGTGGGTGTAGGTGGGTGTGAGTTGGACCTGACTAGCTTGTGCTACTAGGTCAGATGCCGTGCTCCTCCCTTAAGTGAATGTGACTGACCTGACTAGGTCAAGGCATTGGCTTAAGTCGGTGGGAGAATTTGACCTGCCTCGCATGGGCCAGTAGGCCTGCTGCAGTGTTCCTTCTTTCTTATGTTCTTCACACACACACACACACACACACACACACACTGTTGAAGCTTAACACGTTTCACCTTCACCATGGAGACAGTTTTTCCCACAACATAAAAATACCAGTGAATCATTAACAAACATGATGGAAACTTGATGAGAGATGTGGGGTCCTGCTGCCTGTATCACTCTCGTTGTTGTCTCCCTCGTGCACTACACCAGGACAAGTCTCTCTCTTAACACCTTACTTCAAACACTATTATTATTTTGGATTACTCTCTCTCTCTCTCTCTCCTCTCTCTCTCTCTCTCCTCTCTCTCTCTCTCTCTCTCTCTCTCTCTATATATATATATATATATATATATATATATATATATATATATATATATATATATATATATACATACATCCCACACACACACACACACACACACACACACAACCAACCACACACATTGTTGACAAATAGGCAGCAGAGAGTTTGCATAAATGGGGAGAAATCAGGGAGAAATCCTGTGTAAGTTAATACCGTAAACAAGATACTGTTGAATACTTCAACAGCTGGTTAAAGATGGCCTGTGTTAGGTCGAAATAAACAAGAGCTCATCTTCTGGTTTAGTATATTCCATCTGTTTGTTTTTGAATACGCAACAGGTAAAAAATATGCAGTGTGTGTGTTTTATAGGGGATGAAGAGGACGATACAATGGGAAATAAAAATGCCTGAATATCACTATATATATATATATATATATATATATATATATATATATATATATATATATATATATATATATATATATATATATCGCCTCGACCCACAGACCATCCGCATTGGTGTTGCCCTTCGACTTGCCGCCCTATTCTCGCCGAACACAGGTGTATTTGTGGCAGTGAAGCAGCAGACCGATTCGGGTACCATGGTCTTGTGTGTCTTAAATCGAGGAAAGATTGCAAGACATAAAGAGGTTAATAACATTATCAAGAGGAGCCTCACAACAGCCGGATGCCCAGCAGTAAGGAGCCACCCCAACTATGCAGATCTGATGGCAGCCAAAAGCGTCCAGATGGTATCACCCTTCAAGCCTGGACAGACGGCAAGCAGGTGGTGTGGACTACACATGTCATCTACCTTGGCTGATACCTATCTCCAATACACCAGGGAGGAAGGAGGGGCAGCTGCCACCTTCAGGGAGTCCCAGAAGTCGAGAAAATACGGAGAACTTGCCCATCATTATATGTTTGTTCCCATAGGCTCAGAGACCCTTGGCTCATGGGGAAAGAGTGCATCTAAGTTCCTCAAGGAGCTGGGCAAAAGACTCAACAGGGTAACTAGGGATCCCAGGGCAGCTAGTTTTCTGTTCCAGCGACTCAGCGCTGCTGTTCAGAGGGTAATGCATGCTGTATTCTGGGCACCGCCCCAGCTCTGAGGAGCTGGATGAGATTTTCGTATTATAATCAGTGACGAACATGTAACAATATGTACTAGACATGTATCTCTCACACCTCGTGTACTGTATATTCCATCTTTATATCAACAATGTATCTCTTAAATCTTTTGTACCATATTATGTAATTATATATATATATATATATATATATATATATATATATATATATATATATATATATATATATATATAATTGTGACATACTAAGGTGTGTAACAGTACCATACTGCTACTACAAGAGGTAAGTTGATCATCATAAAACAATTATGGGAACCAAAGGTCGACCCTGACCTGGGGAGAGAAGGCACTTGTTGATGATATGGCAAGCACCACCAGTGTTTGTACTCACCTAGTTGTGGTTGCAGGGGTCGATTCACAGCTCCTGGCCCCGCCTCTTCACTGGCCGCTACTCGGTCACTCTACCGCTCCATGAGCTTTATCATACCTCTTCTTAAAGCTATGTATGAATCCTGCCTTCACTTCATCACTACCCAGACTATTCCACTTCCTGACAACTCTGTGACTGAAGAAATACTTCCTAACATTCCTGTGGTTCATCTGAGTTTTCAACTTCCAACTGTGACCCCTTGTTGCTGTGTCCCATCTCTGGAACATCCTGTCTCTGTACACCTTGTCGATTCCTCTCAGTATTTTATAGGTCGTTATCATATCCCCTATCTCTCCTGTCTTCCAGTGTTGTCAGGTCAATTTCCTTAACTTCTCCTCGTAGGATATACCCCAAATTGTCGCTGCGTACACAGTGTACAGAGTCCTGAATGACTCCTTATTTAGATGTCGGAATGCTGTTCTTATGTTTGCCAGGCGTCCGTATGCTGCAGCAGTTATTTGGTTGATGTGCGCCTCAGGAGATGTGCCTGGTGTTATACCCACCCCAAGATCCTTTTCCTTGAGTGAGGTTTGTAGGCTCTGCCCCCTAGACTGTTCTCCGTCTGTGGTGTGTTTTATGTGCCACCTGCCGCTCACAGGTGTGGCAGGCACCACCGGTGTGTGTGCCACCACAGTGTTGGCACCACAGTACTGATACCCACTGCTGGCACCACAGTATTGCTAACACAATCATTCTCACAACTCCACCTTAATTTTGATTAAGAGTCTTCCTGTGCGCTTGCAATAAATTACATACCTGTTGTTGGTTTTTGTTGTGTTGGGAGTATGAGAGGCGGTGTTGGTAATGGTGGGAAACCCGGAGGCTGTGGTGGGAGTGGAGGGAGGTGGGGTTAAAGGGAGGTTGGGAGGTATGAATTGGGGAGGGAGGTGAGGAAGGAAATATGCGTGGAGAGGGAAGGATTGATGGAGAGGGTTCTGAGGTACGGGGGAAGAGAACTTGTAGGGATGGGGAGAAAAGTATGGGGAAGAGGGGGAGGGGAAGGGGAGGGAAGAGACATGCTTTAAAAGGTAGGTTGGGGGGAGTAGTTGATTGGTTTGTGCACTCGGTATCCATCCTGTGGACGGTAGTGGCTAGTTTATTTGTGCACTCGATATCCATCCTGTGGACGGTAGCGGCTAGTTTATTGTGCACCCGATATCCATCCTGTGGACGGTAGTGGCTAGTTTATTGTGCACTCGGTATCCATCCTGTGGACGGTAGTGGCTAGTTTATTGTGCACTCGGTATCCATCCTGTGGACGGTAGTGGCTAGTTTATTGTGCACTCGGTATCCATCCTGTGGACGGTAGTGGCTAGTTGCGTTCCCCATAGCCACTGTGTAGCTTAGTGTGTGCGTATATACCTACCTACCTGGAGGGTGGCACAGGTTATGTCAGGTGTCACTGACATAACACTTATATTTGGTGATGGGGGGCGAGAAGCTGGCGCGTGTGAAGGCACTGTTTACACTGTTTCACTGCAGTGTCTTTGTCACTGCCTGTGAAGACACGTCTTTTATATCCACTGTCATATCTACTTTGAAACTGTATTAATGTTGGTAGAATTATCGACAATATGTCGGTAATTCTACTAAAATTACCGACAATATACGGTAAACCATACCATATATCGGTAATTCTACCAAAGCCGTAACGGCTTGACAAAGCTCCTGGAGAGCGAAACGTTGCCACAATAAAATGTCACATTAGTTGCACTTGTGTCCATTTACCTAACATACTTTGAAACTGTGGATATGTTTGAAGGAGAGTGTTGTTAACACAAATGTAAATATCCTGGAGAAGTATTACATATCGGCTCTTAATTCCTGTATTTCGAGCAGAGTTACCTACTTTAGCAATACTATGTGCCATGTTCTGTCTTGACAGCAGTTGTTTTCATAATTTATGTTGCTTGTAAAAATACACTTCAAGCTGTTGTGAGAGCACTCTCCTAATTGTGTTGCGTTACTCTTCTGATTGTGTTGCATTACTCTTGTGATTGTGTTGCATTACTCTGGTTGTATTTCTCCCCTCGTAGTTATATTCAATGATTGTGTTGTGTGACTCTTGATTGGTTATTGGGACCTTCCTTGAGAAGTCAATACTTGTTTGTTTATTAATTTGTGATTTAGGTATTAATTAAACCTGTAGTGTTGTTTATTTAAGTGAACTATATCAAGATAGGTTGTGGTATGTTAAGTGAGCTATATCAAGATAGGTTGTGGTATGTTAAGTGAGTTATATCAAGATAGGTTGTGGTGTGTTAAGTGAGTTATATCAAGAAAGGTTTGGTATGAAAAGAGTTATATCAAGAAAGGTTGTGGTATGTTAAGTGAGTTATATCAAGATAGGTTGTTTGTGGTATGTTAAGTGAGCTATGTATCAAGATAGGTTGTTTGTGGTACATCAGAGTGCAAATTAACTGGGACAGTGGTGAAATAAAACATTTGGAAAAATAATGTTTATTTGAAAATCACGGCAGTGATATTACATAATTGATTTGATAAGAGATATGCGTGTAGCAAAGCTTTATAATCATTGCTACAAGCTTTGGCAAAGAATGACCAATGTCGAACACATTTTGGCAAGTTCTTCCTGGTACCAGGTCTTAATACCAGCAGAAATTGGCTTCACAGATGAACAGTCCTGTTTCTCGATCCCGCTTTTGGTTATTGTCCATATATTCTCAATTAGGTTGAGGTAAGGAGAATTTCCAGACTAGTTTATAACGCTTAGCCTACTCTCTTCGAAGAATGTCAGTCATAATGGGAAGCAAATGAGTTGCCGGATTGCCTTGTATTTGTCACTGTTCATCGTTCCCTTAACAGTAACAAGCGTCCATGGCTTTTAACAGTAAACTATCCCAAAACATCTTAGGTGGGTGTTTTAGCGCTTGTTGAATGTGTCCATTCTGGAAGAGGTTCGTCGTTACCCGTCTCACTACCACTGATGTGCACCCATTCACTTGTCGTCCATCCCTTATGATCGAGTGCCCACCGCAGCCATTTTGTCTTCATAGCAGTAGTCAATAATTGTTTCTTTACTGGCTTTCTGGCAGTTCAGCCAACTCAAGTTCTTCGTCGAACACTTGAAGAATCATCAATTACTCCAGCTGAAGCAAAGCCCTCTGGGGATCTTTGCTGGTTTTCTTGGGATCTTTATAATAATCTTGTCATCGTGAGGTGTTGTCTTGCGTTTTTTCGACATCTTCCTCGACGCAGCGCTCCACAGCCACCAGTGTCATCAGCACTTCAGAATCCGACCAACAATTGACATTGCTAGACTCAAATTTTAGTCGATCTGTCTGATACTCAAATCAGCATGTTTTCTAAGAACTGACCTTGCTACTGGGAAGTTACAGTCTCTAGCTCAAGAAGTATCCCTTCGATCCCCGTCGGGAGGGAATCTATAACCTTCATACCAGCGCCTCTACTCTTTCACGATGCTTGCCCATCGTGTAAAGGTCAAGCTTACCAGTGGTGTTATCAACGACTCCAAACTTGCTCTTGCTGCCGCTGTAAAGACCTGCCTGCTGGTTAAATTTACAGCTATCCACTCGCTGAAAGACTCCTTCATTGTCGTCTGTAGAATACCGAGGCCTTAAAGAATGCAGACATAGCTCCTTTGCATAAGGAGGTAGCAGAGCACTAGCTAAAAATTACAGACCAGTAGCCCTAACTTCTCACATCATAAAATCTTCAGAAAAGTGATGATACGGCAGATTGGGTTGCCTGAAACAAAGTTCATGGACGAGTACAACCAACATAACCCGAACCAGCATGGCTTAGAGCGGACGATCATTCCTGTCACAGCTGCTGAACCATTATGACAGAATTACGGAGGCATTGGAAGACGACCAAACGCAGATGCGATTTACTCAGATTTTGCAAAGGCGTTTGACAAATGCAATCATGGAGTGATAGCGCACAGAAGGGCCATGGGCATTACAGGTAAGGTAGGTAGATGGATTTTCGAGTTCCTAACACAAACACTTTTGTATCATCATTTGCAGATGACACTAAAATAAGCATGAAAGTCACTACGGTAGAGGACACTGAAAATTACAGGAAGACATAAGCAGGGTCTTCCAGTGGGCAGTGGAGAACAACATGACGTTCAATGGTGATAAGTTTCAGCTGCTTAGGTATGGAAAGAATGAAGAACTCAAAAAGAACGCTATATATAAAAACTCAAAGGGTCACCAAATAGAATGAAAGGAACACGTAAAGGACTTGGGAATAATTATGTCTGCTGATCTTTCTTTTAAAGACCATAACAAAACAAAGATCACGACACCAGGAAGATGACGGGGTGGGTATTGAGACCTTTCAAAACAAGGGAAATAATGCCGATGGTGACACTATTCAAATCGCTAGTGCTCCCTCATTAGAATATTGCTCAGTGCTGACGGCCCCGTTCAGGGCAGGAGAAATAGCACAGCTGGAACAAATACAGAGATTGTTTACGGCTCACATTGAGCCAGTGAAACATCTAAATTATTGGGAACGCCTTCAAGTCTTGAACATGTACTCATTGGAGCGGAGGAGAGAAAGATAATGATAATATATACATGGAAAGTACTGAGGGCCTGGTCCCAAATCATACTGGATGAGAGATATGGGAGGAAGTGTAAAATAAACCCAGTGAGGAGCAGGGGGTGGGGACAATAAGGGAACACCGTATCAGAAGATATCCGAAACACGGCTGGAACCAGTGTAGAAGCCTTCAAGAGGAAACTGGACAAGTATTTCACCAGGTGCCAGATCAACCAGGCTGTGATGGATATGTGGGGAGGGGCCTCCACAGCAACAGCCTGGTTGAGCAGGCAAACACCTGACGAGCCTGGCCCATGTTTTGGGGTCAGAGAGTAGAGAACCCGAAACTCTTCAAAGGTATATTTGCTGTTAAATTTTGAAGATTGTTTATGGAATATTGAGTGTTAGTGAATCAGATATATTGTTTGTGTACATTACTCACCTGATGGAACCCATTATAATAATTTTTTTTTCTACAAGTACATGGACAAGGTAAAAAGGGGCCACCTGACATCAATGACATACTACTATAAAAGAAACCCCCCGTTATGCAGAGCATTTTGGGCAATTGGTCCCGTCCCAGGATGCGATCCACACCAGTCGACTAATTCTTAAACCCTTTTTTCTGATGGGTAAACGTAGATATCCGATGTAAATTATTGAAAATTGCCAGCTCGGGGGGGGTTTTGCAAGGCTTACTGGGAAATTTTTAAAAAACTTAGTATAATTAAGTAAAATACACTAGAATCATAAAAATAATTGGAAGTAGTTAGTTATGTTTGATAAAAAAAGGGGGGGGTTTAAATTTTGGGGGGGGGGGTTTTGTGGAGGGAAAGGGGGGGTTGTGGAGGGGGGGGTTGTGGAGGGAAGGGGGTTGTGGAGGGAATGGGGGGGGGAAAAGGGGTTGTGGAGGGGAAGTGGGGTTGTGGGGGGGAAGGGGGTTGTGGAGGGGGGGGGTTGTGGAGGGTGGGGGTTGTGGGGGGGTTGGGGTTGTGGAGGGGGGGTTGGGGGGGGGAAGGGGGTTGTGGAGGAGAAAGGGGGGGTTGTGGAGGAGTAAATGGGGGGGAGGAAAAGGGATTGTATTTTTTTAAAACCCCGGTAGTTTTCATTATGAGAAAAATTGTTTTTGTCGCTTATTTTTTGGGGGGGGATGGGAAAAGGGTTTGTTTGGTTACATGTGTTTAAGGTTTCCTTTTTTCCCTCCACATATTTCTTAGTGAAAGTTTCGTTTGTCATTGTCTTTTGGATCTGTGCCCTAATTGTTCTTAGTTTTTATTCTGTTGGAAAAGGTTTTTGTGTGTACACGTGCTGGGTCATGAACATTAACATTCTTCTTGCAATTTTTAGCTTAATTAAGACTCTCTTCATAAATCTGACACTTTGGGGGACTGCTCGTGAGGCTGCATATTTTCAAGGAAATTTTTTTGAGTTTTGCACGTATTTAACTTTATCCTAATGGAAATTTTTTGAAAATTACTTGTTTCCGGTTAAGGAGGCAATAAATTTGGCACAAACTTAGTAAAATTTTGAAATTTATGTCAGATTTAGAAGATTAGGGTAGGGCAGGTATTTTGTAGTCTATTTTGGGGAAACAATGTTTTTTAAAGCACTCTGGCAGTGAATCGTCACATTGAATAATTATACATAGGGGTGGTTAAAATAATGAGAGTAATGTGTGTAGCGATAAATTTAATCTTTTACCCCGTTACCCCCTCACACTGCTCCTCTAGCACTAACTCTTTTTTGTCATATTATTTCCTCTCCTAAGATGAGCAAGATTGGGCGTTACAAGTCGTGCCACCATTACATTATTGTTGGGATTTGGGTAATGTGAGGGTTTTTCATTATTTTATTATCTGGTGCTTCTCTTAATGGTTAATACATTGAAAGGGGGTGAAGACGAGTCTCTTCTTTTTGTATAAAAAATTTTACAGGTCACAAAGTTTCCTCACTGTTATTCAACGCCAATTTCCAAATTACCCTTAAAAAATGTGGTAAGTACCTATGTAGCTGGGGGCCCCCGTCAGCAGGTGACATCTGGAGTGCCGTTCATTACACACCACATGACCCCCCCCTCCATTATCCTGTTTTTTTGCTGCTGCTGCAGCTTCAAATTTTTTTCCCGGATCAGAAGCTAGAAAAAAAAAGATTATTCCTTTGAGGGTTTGTATATTATGATTTCCCGTCCCCCCCCCAAACAAAAAAAAACACACACAAGAAGATGGGGTACACCGGAGAAAGTTTTTTTACATAAAACCAGGACAAATTTAGGGATAAAAAATTTCCCGTCTTACGAAGTTTTGGATTTCTACGATTGATCACAGATAACAAGAAAGACAGGGTTACCTACCTGGAGGGGATTCCGGGGGGGAACGCCTCCGCGGCCCAGTCCCGACCAGGCCTCCCGGTGGATCAGCCGATCAACGAGGCTGTTACTGCTGGCCGCACGTAGTCCAACGTACGAACCACAGCCCGGCTGATCCGGCACCGACTTTAATCTGTAGCTCCCCCTGAAGACAACCAGAGGTCTACTGGTAATGCCCCTTTTTACTGGTGGGAGGCTGGGTTTAACAGCCCCAGGCCCCGGGAATTTATTATGTTTTACCCCTTTGTGTACCAATGGCGCCCCCCCCCTTTTTACTTTGGGGATGTTGCATCGCCTGCCGTCTTTTGCTTTCGTAGGGGGGGATTTCTGTGTGCCGATTAGGAACCAGTCCCCCCAGAATCTTCCAGGTGTAGATTATGCGATATTTTCTCGCCTGCGCTCCATTAGACAAGTGCTTCCAGGCTTTCCCCGTAGTTAAGGTGTTTGATGGAACTTATACGTGCAGTAAAGGTTCTCTGTACATTCTCTAGATCTGCAATTTCCCCGCCTTGAATGGGGGGGTTAATGACATCATATTCCAGCCTAGGGGAAATAAGGATTTAAAAAAGGGTCATCATTGCCTTAGCATCTCTTGTCTTGAATGTTCTCATTATCCATCCTATCAGTTTCCCGCAGATGTGATAGTGGCATTGTTGTGGCCCCTTAAATTTGGGGGGATTGCTTTTTTTTTGGTCTGTAGAAAATCATATGGTACAGTACCACCCAGAGACGTCGGGAAAAAAATGGTAGAGTGGGTCGGGGGGTACCAATGATAAAAGGCAGAGAGAACAGTAAGGTATGAGACATCAGAATGGGAGTAAGAGGGGTCCCCCAAGGATCATAGCCGACCCCCAGAGCTTTGTTTTTTTGGGGGGCCTTGTGTGTGTTTTTGTTTGTTTGTTGGGAAAATGGGTAGTAAGCTCTTTTTTTTATCCTTATGGTCACATAGTAAAATCTGAGTAAATCTGGTCCTAAGTTTTTTTTGTGAGGGGGGGCTTTCTCCCCCCCAAGTGTCTTGAACCTACCTTGAGTATACCTGTAGAGGGTTTTGGGGGGCAACGCCCCCCTTTTTTGGTCTGAGACCAGGCCCTGGGGATCAGGGCCCGATCAACCAGGCTGTTTTTGCTGGCCCAACAAATTGACGTACAATTGCAGCCTGGCTGGTAAGGTACTGACTTTAGGGGGCCCGTCCCGTGCCTTCTTGAAGCAGCCAGGGGCTATTGGTAATCCCCCCCTTTTGTATGCTGGGAATCAGTTGAAAGTCTTGGGCCCTCACACTTACTGTTTGTCTCTCAGTGTACTCGTGGTGCCCCCCCCCTTTTTATTGGGAGAATGTTGCACCATGCCGGGTCTTTTGTTTCAAAGTGATTTTCGTGTGCAAGTTTGGGAAATTTCCCCTGGGATTTTCCAAAATGTATATGTTGATGCAAAATACGACCCCATTCGGGGGATGTTAAACACACCCAAATTTTTGGCCTCCCCCGCAAACCATTTTAAGGGGGTTTTGGGATGGGGCCCCATCATCAAATCAACGACTCCGGGGTTTTTCCCAATTTTAATGCAGTTTGGGCAATGACAAAGGTGACGTGGGGAAACCCCCCACAGTTTGTCACTGGAATTCCCATTGAGCTGGTTGTAAAAGGTTTTTTCTTCCTTTTTTGGGGGGGTATTTTTTTTTGACAACCGTGGCGTGCACTAAAAAATTTTCCCCCATATAGGGACATATGGTAAAAGCCCCCTTTTGGGGAAGGAAAAGACAAAAATCTTATATATCCATTGCTTGGTGACGAAAATACAAATTCAAAGCATTTTCTTGTGTTTCTTTGCTCCA
>WNWK01040485.1:0-16947 GCA_009830355.1 Cherax destructor | reverse complement strand
GATGGGTAGTAGGATGGACATTTTTGTTTATTCTTTTGGCACAGTTCTTTTTGGATATATTGACGATGTGTTTTTTCCCTGTTTTGTTTGCTTGTTTTTTTTATATGCCCCTGATTTATTTTGGGCATTTTTGGGTTTTATGTATATATGTTTTTTAAAAAAAAAAAAAAAAAAAAACCTGCACATTATGTCTCTATTTATTGTTTTTTTCATTTGTTGGTAAGCCCCCAGGACTTCTATAATGAATCAGTTTGATTTTTTTTCCCACCAAGTGGCTAGTTTTTGCACCCCATATCCATCCTGGGGAAGTAGTGAAAACAATGGTCAAAAAAGGCCCCCTGGCACTCAAAAAGGGTTTTTTAAAATTTTTTGGGTTTTGTCCTTTCAATTATTTTAAAAAATTTGGGAAATTTTGCAAAAATGGTATCTTATTTTCATTAAAAAGATATCTTGACATTCACTTAGGTTATTATGCTGTCTATCTCTATATTCCTCAATAAGTGGACAATTAAGCAAGTGTTCAAGACAGTGACCATATGCCTGATCACAAATTTTTGCATTTAGTTTGATCATCATTTTCCCCCCAAACCCAAAGTCCTTTTTTAAGCCAAGCCTGGTCACTAAACATCAGTCAGTCTGTTAAATTAAATTTCCCCAAAACCCTTTTACTATGTTCATGTTATCTTTTGGGGGTTATAGATCTACTCATTCTAACTGCATTGTATGCCATTTATTATATATTTATCTCTAATTTTTCCCAAATTTAGCACGATTAAAATTTTTTCATTCTCCTTATGGGTGCTCTTCTTGGCTAACATATAACATCATAAGGGGGAAAAATCAATGTGTGAGGGAACCATAAATTGTATTTTCCTTTGCCCGGATTTTGATATCTATCCAGGCTTCCCAATGAGCATGCTTTTGGGGATCATTTTTGAGTAAAAAACCAATGACATAGAATGTTGATGATAAGTCAACTCAGTGTCATAAGTTCGTCCTTGGTTGAAACAATTCAGTTTGCAGGGGCCCCTTTTTAAAATTCTTATGCCTAGTTAAAAAAAATTATTATTGTTCTTAACTAGGAGGGGAAAACAGAGGGCCCCTGCCAGAAGCTCCTGTTTAGATCCATCAGTGTATATAACTTGTGATAACTTCTCCAGCTGGCAAAATTTCTTTTGAGCGTTGCTTTAAAAAGTTTTAAAAGGGTTACTAGCAATGAGTTTTGGGGGGGGTTTTTGGGGTATGTGATTTAAATAAACCATCTTCCATGGGGGGGTAAAGGGTTTTTCCCACATATACTTTGCAGGTTGAAAATTTAATGTAATTGCATTTTCCCCACCCATTTAGATCTGTAGTATTTACTTCTAGACATTTAGTAAGATTCATTGTGACAGTGTCTGGTTCTTTCTTAACATTCTAATACCAAGTTCAGTGTTAATTCAACAATCCTATCATGATCGAAAAAGCTCCTTCCCTTAAAACCTTTTAAATTTGGGCTCCAAAATAATTCTGAGCTTCATTTGTCTCCAAGGGCGGAGAGAACTTTTTCCACTAATATCAACATGGGGCAGCTAATCAATTAAAAAGGCCCAAAAGGTTATGCATCATTCTCACGATTCTCCCCAACACCATGTTGGGGTTGTGGCCAACAGCTTTAAACATTTGTCTATTTTATTTTTTTTGTTTTGGGATATGGTTTGTTAAAATATCTCACCAAAATATCTTAAATTTTTTAAAGTAGCTAATGTTTCACCCCCCAAATAGATGGGTGGGGGGGTGTCGTTTGTTTTTAATATCTTTGTTTTGGGGGAAATATTACGAGGCCCGTTGATTAAAATTCGAACTTTTAAGACGGGGCTCTTTTTTATGCCCCCTTGTTGGTCTGATGTCATCAGCAAGCTTATAGCTATATGTTTAGGTGAGGCAAGAGGAGGGAAAATTTAAACAGAATTTAAATAGCATGGGCTGAAACTTCTCCCCCGGGGGACAGGGCATTTTTTTGCTCCCTTTTAAAGCCTTGGAGAAAGGGAACTTTTTTTGACGGTATCCCATTATCCGCAGAAAAACTATTAGTATAAATTCTGTTCACGATATCAAATGCAGATTTTGTCGAAATGGTAAAAAGTAGAGGGTGTGCGGTGAGAAAGGGGGAGATACAATTCTGCACCTCTTACCTTTTTGAAATAGGGGGGGAGAGTTGGTGTCTGATTCTATGTACGTCTGTTAATTCATTCAAAAATTTTAAAAACAGCTGTTAAAATCTCTAAATGTATCAGGCTGTTTGGGGGTTGGGATAGGCCTGAGACTATTGGTCAAAAAAAGAACTCCCCAATGTAACTGGGATTATACGGAAAGGGATTTTAGGCCCTGGGTTTTTTTTATCAAATTAAACCCCCTCAGGACAGTTGATCGACCTATGTTAATCTTTTTAAATTTATCGGTGAAGAAGGCAATCCCTCATCAATATTTTCTCAAAAAAATTAAACAGTTTAACCCTTGAAGCACCCCTAAATTTCCCAATATGAGATGACGGTTTCATACCTGGAATTTTGGGGAATCATTTTGGGTCATTTGCTTTTCAAGTGAAAAGGGATGGCCATTCCAGTCTTTTTTCCCGGTTATTTTATTTATACCTTTCTATGCCAGACTTAAAAGGGGTAACCTTTTAATCCACTAACGAATGGATCAAAAATCGTATAAACTTAATATTTTTGCTGGGAAAATTGCATCAATTAGAAAAGATTTCCGACCTTCATCATAAAATAACCACCGAACCCATTGATATTTTTTGTCTACAAGGTAGAGTCCCTGTAATCCCCGTCCCTAAATTGCCATTATTTGTTGCATATAACATCAAATCTACTAACTCTTGTGTTCTATATGTTAAAAAATCACTTCCCCATCAACTTCTCACACATAAGAAAACAGAGGGACTGCAATACCATGGTGTTAGGATTTATATTGGGAACTCTGCTCTCAACATATTTAACTTGTATGCTCCTGCTGATAAGTTCAATTACTTGGAGCTCCCAACTTGTGCTCAGTCTGAGCCTACTCTTATCACTGGAGATTATAATGCAAGAAAGACACAAAAGCATTGGAAGCTCACAGTTTGGTAATCGTAATGGTAACCAACTGTTGTCACTGTTAAATAGTCATGATAATGTTCAAATTGTAGGTGACCTTGAACCCACACATATCTATGGAGGCATCCTTGATCTGTGTCTTGGCTTCAACATTACTTCTGCCAGCTGTGAGTCTACCATTGTATCAGATATATCATCAGACCATTTCCCAAGGCTAACCTCACTAGATATAGGTAATACTATCCTTCCTGGTGGAATATTCAAACGGAAACGTTTTAATGTTCCCACTGATCAACATGATGACTTTGTTGCACATGTAACTGACTGGTATAATTCCTATGAGTGTTTCTTTGTTGAGACCTTTAACAACCTTGTGAGCAGCATTCAGAACTACTTAAAGCCGCCTCAAAAACCTCCTGGAACTCTTAACCCAACCAACTTCCATAATAATCATACCTCCCATAAAAACCATACTTATTACAATGATCTTAAACTTCGAACACTGAAACGTACTGCTCGCAGACTAGGCCTAGCCTATAGAAAACATCGTACCCCTGGAATGCTGAAGCTCTTTCAAACTGCCCTTGCTGCTGCCAGAGAGCGTATGACAGAGCTGCGGAAAACTGACTGGGAAAAATTTGTCAATGGTCTCAATGCTCACACCCCACTTAGCCGAGCATGGAGGGACATAAATGGAATTAAGGGTAACAGAACTGGTCAGATAGCGCACCCTCATCTCTTACATAGGGCGAATGAGCTAGTCAGTGCTTGGACTGTTACATCAAGCTATGAAAATCTTCCCAGTACCACACAGGCGAAGTTAAATGACAAATATGATGCTAGGGAGAGACTTGTTTGTTTTATGCTCAGCAAGGAAGATGACTGTAACATTCCTTTCACTGACTTTGAACTTGATGCAGCACTAACTAAAGGCAACTCCACGTCGCCTGGTGAGGATGGTATTACCTAAAATATACTAAGATTGCTGTGTCGAGTACCAGGCAATCCTTTACTCGAATTATACAACATGAGCTATGTAACTGGGGAGCTCCTAAATCTTGGACCAACAGCCTCATCATTCCCATTCCTAAGCCCAATCAACAAAATTCATTTCGCCCAATATCTCTTACTAGCTGCTTGTGTAAAACATTTGAGAGGATGATTCTTAATCGTCTCATGTACAGAATCAAACATTTTTGTCCCCGGTTGCATGGTTTCATGCATGGAAGGAGTGTGCATCATTGCATAGCCACCTTTCTCACTCTGCACACTGACAGCTCATACACTACCTTCCTTGACCTTAAATCTGCTTTTGATGTTGCCAACTGACATGTAATCATTAGTGAACTTGCCAGAATTGATGTTGGAGGATGGCTTCTCTGCTGGATTATACCTGGAGTATACCTGGAGAGAATTCCAGGGATCAACGCTCCTGCGGCCCGGTCTGTTACTAGGCCTCATGTTGGATCAGAGCCTGATCAACCAGGCTGTTACTGCTGGCCGCACGCAGTCCAACGTACGAACCACAGCCTGGCTGGTCAGGTACCGATTTTATGTGCCTGTCCAGTGCCTGCTTGAAGACAGCCAGGGGTTTGTTGGTAATCCCCTTGATGTTTGCTGGGAGGCAGTTGAACAGTCTTGGGCCCTGACACTTACTGTGTTTTCTCTCAACGTGCTAGTGGCACCCCTGCTTTTCATTACCTGGAGTTTACCTGGAGAGAATTCCAGGGGTCAACGCCCCAGCGGCCCGGTCTGTGACCAGGCCTCATGTTGGACCAGAGCCTGATCAACCAGGCTGTTACTGCTGGCCGCACGCAGTCCAACGTACGAACCACAGCCTGGCTGGTCAGGTACCGACTTTAGGTGCCTGTCCAGCGCCTGCTTCAAGACAGCCAGGGGTTTGTTGGTAATCCCCCTGATGTATGCTGGGAGGCAGTTGAACAATCTTGGGCCCCTGACACTTATTTTGTTGTCCCTCAACGTGCTAGTGGCACCCTACTCTTCATTGGGGGATGTTACATCGCCTGCCGAGTCTTTTGCTTTCGTAGGGAGTGACTCTCCTGTGCAAGTTAGGAACTAATCCCTCGAGGATTTTCCAATAATATATAATAATGTATCTCCCGCCTGCGTTCTAGAGAGTACAGGTTTAGGAACTTCAAGGGTTCCCAGTTATGCGTGCCGTGAAGGTTCTCTGCTCATTTTCAAGGTCAGCAATTTCACCTGCCTTGAAAGGAGCAGTTAGTGTGCAGCAATATTCCAGCCTAGATAGAACAAGCGATCTGTAAAGTGTCAACATGGGCTTTGCATCCCTGGTTTTGAAGGTTCTCATTATCCATCCTGTCATTTTTCTAGCAGATGCGATTGCTACGGTGTTATGGTCCTTGAAGATGAGATCCTCTGACATGATTACTCCCAGGTCTTTGACATTAGTTTTTGCTCTATTGTGTTGTTGGAATTAGTTTTGTACTCCAATGAGATTTTAATTTCCTCACGTTTTCCGTATCTGAGTAATTGAAATTTCTCATCATTGAACTTCATAGTGTTTTCTGCAGCCCATTTAAAGATTTGGTTTATGTCTGCTTGGAGTCTTGCAGTGTCTTCAACGGTGGACACTGTCATACAGATTCGGGTGTCATCTGCAAAGGAAGACACGGCACTGTGGCTTATATTCCTGTCTATGTCCGATATGAAGATGAGGAACAGGATGGGAGTGAGTACTGTGCCTTGTGGAACAGAGCTTTTCACAGTAGCTGCCTCAGACTTTACTCTGTTGACTACTACTCTTTGTGTTCTACTTGTTAGGAAATTATAGATCCATCTACCAACTTTTCCTATTATTCCTTTATCACGCATTTTGTGTGCTATTACACCATGGCCACACTTGTCAAAGGCTTTTGCAAAGTCTGTGTATATAACATCTGCATTCTGTTTGTCTTCTAGAGCATCTAGAACCTTGTCGTAGTGGTCCAGTAGTTGGGACAGACAGGAACGACCTGCTCTAAACCCGTGCTGCCCTGGGTTGTGTAACTGATGGGTATCTTGATAAGTGGTGTTCTTGCTTCTTAGAACCCTTTCAAAGAATTTTATGATATGGGACGTTAGCGCTATTGGTCTGTAGTTCTTTGCTATTGCTTTACTGCCCCCTTTGTGGAGTGGGGCTATGTCTGTTGTTTTTAGTAACTGCGGGACGACCCCAGTGTCCATGCTCCCTCTCCATAGGATGTTAAAAGCACGTGAAAGGGGCTTCTTGCAGTTCTTGATGAACACGGAGTTCCATGAGTCTGGGCCTGGAGCGGAGTGCATGGGCATGTCATTGCCTTTTCGAAGTCATTTGGCGTCAGGGTGATGTCAGATAGGCATGCGTCTGTCAAGTTCTGTGTCACTCTCATAAAAAATTAATTTAGGTCTTCGAATTTCAGTCTGGTTAACGGCTCGCTAAAAACTGAGTCATACTGGGACTTAAGTAACTCACTCATTTCCTTGCTGTCATCTGTGTAGGACCCATCCCGTTTAAGTAGGGGCCCAATACTGGTTGTTGTTCTCGACTTTGATTTTTCATAAGAAATACTTTGGGTTTCTTCCAATTTCATTTATGGCTTTTAGTTCTTCCCGCATTTCTTGATTCCTGTAAGATTCCTTTAGTTTTAATTCGATGTTTGCTATTTCTCTGACTAGTGTCTCCCTTCGTATTTCATATATATTGGCCTCTTGTAGCTGCTCCGTTATTCTTTGCCTTCGCCTGTATAGGGAGCGCCTCTCTCTTTCTAGTTTGCATCTTCTCCTCCTTTTCCTTAAGGGAATTTGCCTTGAGCAAACCTCAAGTGCCACAGAGTTAATTTGTTCTAGACATAGGTTAGGATCCGTGATGCTTAGGCTATCTCCCCAGTTTATATCATTTAGGACTTGGTTTACTTGGTCCCACCTTATGTTTTTGTTATTGAAGTTGAATTTGGAGAAGGCTCCCTCGCGGCTGATCACATTTTGTTGATATGGGGCTCCCCGCATGCATGTCTGGACCTCTATTATGTTGTGATCTGAGTATATTGTTTTTTATTTGATGACATTTCGTATCAGATCATCATTGTTGGTGAAGATGAGGTCCAACGTATTCTCTAATCTTGTAGGATCTACTATTTGCTGGTTTAAGGTGAATTTGGTGCAGAGATTTAAAAGTTCATGTGTGTGCGAGTTTGCATCTGAGCTGCCTCTTGGTGTTATCTCTGCTACCACATTGTTTGCAATGTTCCTCCATTTTAGGTGCCTTAGGTTTAAATCCCCAGGAGCAAGATGTTGGGGCAGGAGCTGGAAGATTTTCCAGACATTATTATTATTATTATTATAATCAAATAGAAGCGCTAAACCACAGGGTTATACAGCGCTGCAGGTTTTGTAGGATGCAGGGAGAGTGGGTTGTAAGAGGGAGATGGATGATTAGTAGGGTATGGAGTGCAGCATGACGGTGGATAGTGCAGGGATAGAGGGTAGCAAGAGATCGAGGTAGAAGGGATTGAGGGAGGTGCTAGAGGTATAATCTTCAGAGTTTGTGTAGTAAGTCAGTTTCTGTCAAAAAGTCAACAAGAGAGTCAGGATTAAAGGAGGGTCCATCTGCAAGAAGGAAGGTAAAGAAAGGGCCGCAGAGCAAAGACGTCGTTGAAGGTAAATTCTGCGTGCTCATTGATAGAGTGGGCAGTACAGCAGAATATGTCGAACAGACACTGGAACCTGACAATGCTCACAGAGAGGGGCAGGGAGCCTCTCCATGAGATACCCGTGAGTAAGACGAGTGTGGTCGATGCGAAGACGGGAGAGTGTAGTCTCCCAATCTCGACATTGGTGACAAGAAGAAGTCCAGAAACCTATAACCGGTTTAATAGAATGAAGTTTGTTATTCAGCAGGTCAGACCAGCGTTGTTGCCAACGGGTGCGAAGGTAGGTAGCAATGACCGCAAACTAGTCCGTGAAAGGAACACCTCTATATGAAACTGGAAGGTCATGTACTGCTGACCGCGCAGCAGTGTCTGCCTGTTCATTGCCCTGTACGTCAACATGACCAGTGACCCAACAAAAGACAATATCTTTATGCTTGCTAAAGATACGGCGTAACCAAAGGTGGATACGAAGAACTAGGGGGTGAGGTGTATCAATTTTACGGATAGCCTGTAAAGCACTAAGGGAGTCAGAAACGACCACAAATGGTGATACAGGCATAGATGCAATACGGATAAGTGCCACAAGAATGGCATACAATTCAGCCGTAAATATGCTAGCCGAGGGTAATAGATGCCCTCGTACGACACTGTCCGGAAACACTGCTGCGAATCCGACGCCGTCAGATGACTTTGAACCATCGGTGTATACTGCGATGGCATGGGAATGAGAACGGAAATGGTCTAGAAAGAAAGAGCGAGAAGCCGCCGTAGGTAGTTGGGCTTTCGCGCAAGGTAGAGGAATAGAACAGACACGGACAGCAGGAACTTCCCAAGGGGGTAGAGGAAAGGGTGAAGCCACATGAACATATAAAGGCGGAAGCTGAAGGGAGGACAAGAGTGAATGCAGACGAAGAGAAAAGGGATGAAGTAAACAGGGGCGACGAATAAATAACGAGCGTCTACTAACATCTGTGACAATCCTATACATGGAAGGATTGTGGAGGTCATGAGAGCGAACATAATAGCGAATGCAATGTGCATCACGACGATCGGACAAGGATGGAATGTTCGCTTCTACATAGAGGCTCTCAACCGGGGAAGAACGAAAAGCACCAAGGCATAAGCGTAATCCCTGGTGATGGATGGGATTAAGGCTGGAAAGAGTGGCAGGAGAGGCTGCCGAATATATCTGGTCACCATAATCGAGTTTCGATAAAATTAGGGCCGAATGTAGGCGAAGGAGAGTTCTACGATCAGCCCCCATGAAAGATGTGCGAGGGTTTTATGGAGGTTAAGCCGGCTATGACAAGTCGCCTTCAGAGAGGTAATGTGAGGTTTCCAGGACAATCTGCGGTCGAACAGGAGGCCGAGAAACCTGACTGTATCACATTCTGGGATGCGTGAGCCGTATAGGTACAATGGATGATCAGAGACCACTGAACGTCTAGTAAACGTAATTTGATGAGTTTTGCCACTAGAAAATTTAAACCCGTGAGTGGTGGCCCAATCAGAAACCCGGTTGATGGCATGCTGGAGGGAAACTGCAATGAGGTGACAGTCAGCACCTGCACAAGCTATAGCAAAGTCATCCACATAGAGCGATGACCAAATATTGGATGGGAGAACAGATGCCAGATTATTTATAGCAAGCAGAAAAAGTGTTGTGCTCAGAACACATCCCTGGGGGACACCTTCAGCTTGGACAAATTCCGGGGAGAGTTCATTAATAACCCGGACCCGGAAATGTCTGTCAGTTGAGAAGGCCTTAAGAAAGAATGGTAGGTTGCCTCGGAGGCCTAAGGAGTGGGCCTGGGCCAAGATATTATATCTCCAAGTTGTATCATAAGCCTTCTCAAGGTCGAAAAAGATAGCGATAACCGAATGGTTATTCGCAAAGGCATTACGAATATACGTATCCAAGTGCAGCAAGGAGTCAATGGCAGAACGGCCCTTACGGAAGCCATACTGACTAGGGAAGAGACTATTGTGAGTCTCTAAATACCACATCAAACGTATATTAACTAGACGTTCCATCACCTTGCAAACTGCACTGGTAAGAGCGATGGGACGGTAGTGAGAGGGATCACGTCCCGTAGCACTGGTTTCCGAAAAGGGAGAACGATAGCAGACTTCCACAGCTGGGGAAGAACTCCTTGCGACCATATGAGATTAAAGAGTCGTAAGAGGACAGTAAGCGCAGACTGATGTAAATGGTGTAGCATACGAATATGTATGCCGTCTGGCCCAGCTGCCGATGATCGGCAAGCAGAGAGTGTTGCCTCCAGTTCTTGAAGGGTAAAAGGCACATTATAGGATTCTTCTCTAAGAGAAGAAAAATCTAAGGGCTTAAACTCGCTGGCAGACTTAGAAGAAAGAAACGAGGGGCATAGATGGAGCCCCTGAGAAATGCGGACAAGATGATTACCAATTTCAGTGGCAACGGCAAGAGGGTGTGCTATATCGACACCAGCAACCTGAAGAACAGGAGCCGGGTCGGGGGAGAATTTACCACTTAATTTCCGCACTTTCTTCCAGACTGCACTCATCGAGGAAGCCGAAGTGACAGTAGAAACGTAATCTCGCCAGCAAGTGCGTTTAGCATCACGTATGACACGGCGAGCAATAGCTCTCTTCTGCTTGAAATCAAGGAGTCTCTCTGTGGTTCTGTTATACCGATACCTGCCCCATGCAGCGCGTTTCAAACGCACTGCCCGAGCACAAGTAGGAGACCACCAAGGCACGCACTTCTGAGGATGCTTGCCTGAGGTTTGGGAATAGAATGTGAAGCCGCTGTGAAGATGGAGGAAGAAAAGAGATGTAAACCTCATCACGGAGGACGAGGTAGGAACCCTCATGAAAGGCAGTAAGATGTGCGTAGGGTCCCATTTCGCCTGGCCTAAATTGCATGGGCAATTAGCAGAGGAGAAAACAGAGGGACTTAAGGATGATTGGGAATGATCGCTGTCATGTAAGTCCGGGAGGACAGCCCAGGTGAAGTCAAGGACAGTTGAAAGGAAGATGGAAAGATCGTGCAGGAGAAAGAATGATTTCGGGGATCAAATGGGTGGAGCCCGTTTTTAAAAACAGGGAGGAAGAAAAGCAAGAAATGCCTAACTGAATGCCACGGGTGTCCAGGCACCCTCCCCAGGGGGGCGGTTAAAATCGCCAAGTAAAGAAGGGGGGGGAAAAAACCAGAAAATCAAATCTGGGATAGACAATGCCCGCGAAGGAAGATACAAAGCAAGTGTATACCACTTATTCAAGTGGAAGGGGCGGGGTGTAATGTAAGGAAGAAGGACAAGAGCTGACAGAAACATGCGTATAAGGAACACTTTTAAAAGGGTTCCATCAAAAAAAAGGATCCGATGAATACAGTAGGCGCATTTACACATAGAAAAGTTCCTAAAAAATTTTTAAAAATTTGTCTTAAAATTAAAAATTTGGGAAAAATGGGGGATACGTGTTTGAGAGTCCCCAAAAGCCAAACAATTTTTTTTAAAAATCTTGCAAAAATTAAAGGCAATATATTTTATTCGCAGATCTATTACGTTAAGTTTTAAAATGCAATAGAAAAAATATTTTTTTCCCCTTTAAAGTGGGTAATGATGTTTGGGGATGGTAGTGAAGAGTGGATATGGATGGGGGGCCCTACTGAGCTGAGGTGGATTTTAATTTGTGCATTGTCATGATCTATTCCAAAGACTAAAAATGAAATAAAATAATAGTATTTTTTAAAAGGAAAATGATGTTTGGGGATGGGGGAAGAGGGATAGGAGGGTGTGGCCTATGGGCGGGGTGGATAGAAGTTTTGAACTGAATATGGTTGAACTGGGGCCAACTTTAAGTCAAAGCTCCAGTAAGTCCCCCCGTTTATATAATTCAGTCGGTTTTTTCCGCGTTTCAGAGGTCAGTCTTTTCAGAAAGGGTCACGTTTTCATAAGCACAAGTCTTTCAGTGTCATCAAGTCATTCAGTAAGTGTATTTTAAAAGGTCAGTCAAGTCATTCAGTGTCACAGCCATTCAGTAAGTCATAAGCCTTTTCAGTAAGCCCCGGCATTCAGTGTCCCAAAGTCATTCGGTCAGTCAAGTCATTCAGTAAGTCAGTCAAGCCATTCAGAAGAAAATTCACCCAGTGTCAAAGTCTTTTCCAGAAGTCAGTCTTTCAGTCAGTACGTCATTCAGTCAGTCAGTCAACATTTTTTTAATAAGTCATTCATGCGTCAAGTCATTCAGTCAGTCAGTCAAGTCATTCAGTCAGTCGTAAAATTTCAGTCGTCAGTCAAGTCATTCAGTCAGTCAGTCAAGTCTTCGTCAGTCAGTAAAGTCATTTAGTCAAGTCATTCAGCCAGGTCAAGTCATTCAGCATATCGTCAAGTCATTCAGTCAGTCAGTCAACATTCAGTCAGTCAGTCAGTCAGTCAAGTCATTCAGTCTAAAATAAGTTTCAGCGTCGTCGTTATCATACCAGTCAGTCATTCAGTCAGTCAATAATCAGTCGTCCCCCCTTTTTTTAAAAATTTTTTTGGAAAAGAACATTTAAGGGCCACTTTGTCTTTCTAATTCTTTGTTTTCTTCTTTAAATTTCGATAAAAACACAATTCCTTTATTTTTTTCCCAAAAACACGGGGGGGTTTGGCCAGATTTTTAACTGAAAAAGAGAATGCTGGGGTCCGTGGCGGTGGTGTCTGCTAAACCAAAACAACATAAAAAAAGACTGTTTGTGAAAAAGGTTACTTTTTTTTCCTTCCCACAAACGTAAGTAAGTTTATTCAGGGGTACAGTTAGAAGATTATCAAAATGGAATATAGAAACCGGAAATAAAAAATCAAGGACAGTTTTTCCATTGCTGACTTGGGTTACCCGGTTCCCCAAATATCCCTTATTATGATAATTATGTAATTACCAAAGTTTGAAGGGTAGACTCAGCCCTGGCCCGGTATCTAAAAACTTATTTAAAAAGGGAAAAAATTCCCCTTTCCTTAAAGCATGGGGTTTTTAGGCAGAAAAACCACCTAAAATTTTTTCCCCCCCCCGGGAAATTAATATCATTTTTCCCCAAAGATGAAAGGTTAAATCAAATAAGGTTAACGTGCAACATAATCTCGTGCTAAATGACGTTCTGTAAACAAATTATAGCCTGAAAAGGGCCGATAACAGGGATTGAATTGGGGTTCTTAAACAGACCCCAATGGGGGAAACGGGGAAACAACACCTGAAGCTCACCCTTTTCCCCCCTGAGTCGGATTTTCCCCTGCAAATAAGCCAGATTTATGGAGAAAAAGAAGAAGTGGAAGTGAGGGGGCATGGACTGGGGTTAGAAAAGTCCATGTGGAGGGTGGAAGACCTGTAATCAGGGGGGGAAGGGGGAAAGGGAAAGGGGGGGTTTGGGGAACAAAAAGAGAAAAGGAACCTCAGATGGAGTAGTGTCCATCATGGCACCCAAATATATTCTGAAATATTTCCAGTGTTTGAAGTAAAAGATGCAAAAGGGGGAGACACATTAGAAATGGAAAAAAACTTTGGGGGAGTTTTAAACTGTACTAAAGTAGAGGACGAGGGGGTGAAGAGGAAAATGTGAGGACTTGGGGGGGCAGGATGAAGGAGGAAAGGGGGGATGAACCTCCACACCAACAAAAATGTGAGGCAAAGAACCCCAATAGGGGGCCCGGGGTTATAAGAGGGGGGGGCTGGGTTTGGGGGAGGGCCGGGCGGGGTCAGAATTGGGGAGTGAATAGAGGGAAAGGGGGGGATGGGGGGGCCGAGGTAGGGGCCCGGGGCCAAGAACACGGGTTGAGACAGGGGGGACTGGGTGAAACCACAGGGAAACCTAAGGTGGGACCCCCGAAGCGGGCCCACGGCAATCAGAAAGGAAAAACGGGAAGTTTCCTTGAAGGAAAAAAAGGGAAAGAAGCCTTCCGCCCTTTTAGAAAAGAATTTCCGCCATTCAGGAAACCTGACAACGGGGGGAATATGAAGGATGTCCTCGACAGTTAAGGCAAGCGGAGGAGAGACAAGAAGAACTGGCATGGTCCAGCACCACAGACGGGCATTGCCATGGGCCTGCAATTTTCGCTGGATACCCAAAAAGCCAGCAGTTTTACACTGCTGCGGGTAGGGGTCACCCCTTCAACTTGTAAACGTTGGCCCGCAATTAAAGAAGGTGGCAGTTCTCGGGAGTCAAACGAAAAGGTTTATTGCAAAATAACGTTTCCAAATTTAGGGCAAAGTGTCAAAATTTTTGGATAGGGGGTTCCCGGAGCCGCTCTTAAAAGTATCACCACATGTCTGGAAATTTCCTGGGCAATGGTGGGGGCAAAAAGACAAACCAACACAAGAATTGGGGAATGGTGCTTGTCAAATTTAAAAGGAGTTTTTCAATAGTTGTAAAAAGAGAAAGATCGCGAGCGGGCCAGATTTTACCTGATATGGGAAAAAGGCGTGAAATGAATGTTTTGCCCCTGGGAGCAGAGCCTTTCCAATACTATTCTGAAAATAGGAAGAGAAAAGGGGGAAAAAAACTTGTCCATTGAGTAGTTTGAAAAAGAGTTTAAAGGATGGGCGGGTTGTTTCTGGATGAACGAAAAAAGGGACCCCCATGTGGGGCTTGGTGTTTGGGGGTGGACCAGGGGGGGTCCGATGGGGGGAGGGACATTCAAAAACGCACCCCGGGGGGCCCGGGAAACAAGGCAGAAGACAAGGCAGAATGAAAGGGGGTTCCCCCGGGGCCTGAAGCAGGTGACGAACTCACCTGGCAGGGGTATTAGGGTTGTCCAAGAGATCCTATCGGAGGGCAACCGGGGGCTAAGGGGGCCCGGGGGGAGAGCACGGGTTAGGAACCAGGGGAATTTTTTTTTTGTTTTTGAAAAAAGGAAGAAAAAAAAATAAAAAAAAAAAAAGAATAAAAAGGGGGGGAAATGGAGGGAAAATCTGGAGGAATGAAAAGGAATCCTCCGTCCAAAAGGGCCTCAACACCGCAAGGGGATGTGCATGGAACCCGTATACCCTACCCCCTTTTGCCGAAACCAGCAACCGGGGTAGAACCCCCATCCACCGGCCACCTCGGGGGGACAAAGAAGGGGGCGGATATCCCCCAAATTTTCGACCACCCCGGGGAACGGGGGCCTAGAGAAACCCCCTGCCAAAAATACCCGGCCACCCGGGGGACCGGGAGGATCGGGACACCCCCGGCGATCCAGATTCCCCCAACCACACCCCAAGAAACTCAACAGAAAGAATGGGCCAAACCCTTCCCCTACCTAGGAATTTAAAAATTGGGGGAAAGCTCCCAGGGAAAAGGGAAAAAAAGGGGGGGTGAGGAGGGGGAGGAGGGAAAGGGGAAAGGGGGGATGGGAAGATGGGGAAAAGGGGGGGGGTTGGGGGAGTTTGGGCCCCGAGGAAGAAGACCAAAAGGTCCCCCCTCAGACCGATTTTCACCCAAGGCCCCCCTTTAAAAGGGTTGGGGTGGATAATAGACTGCTTGCAATGAACCACCAATCGGAATAGGGGGTGGCGCAGTGCCAGCCCGGCTGGGGGGTGTGACCCACACTCAAAAGGCTCCCCCCAGCCGCCTTTACCCGACACACAGCCACCAAAAAAAGGGACTAATAACCAGCACCCACTACCAGAGACTGGGTTGAAAAATGCAAATTTTGGCCCCAAACCCCATCAATTTGATGATACCGGGAATCCGCCCCTTCCTTGGGAATGTGCCAAAAACAATTATTTGAACTATTTTTTCCCAAACAACCCTTTATGGACATTTTTGGAGAGGAACCAACAGATCTTTTAATATACAAAGCAAATATTTGGGTTTTACCCCAAACCAAAAACACCAGTGAAGGAAAAACGCATTTATGACAATTTTCAATCATACTGGGCCACTGACTACTTAATTTTTACCCCGGTTTAAATAATCATTCCAATGAAAATTTTCTTGCTGTTATATGCCCCTCTTTTCAAACAAGGGGACAGAAAAAACATTTTAAAAAGATTAAAAGTTTTTATGTATCTGAACCAGAAGTTCAGTGTGTATTTTCATCTCTACAAGAACACAGTCATCAATGATTCTTTGATACTATTTAAAGGTGACTGTCGATCCCCTTTTAACCAAGAGGAAATGTGTGTATCAAGCTGTTTGTGTTCAGAGAGTGAAACTGATCTATTATTGGGTCGACTGTGTAATCAGTAAGTAAAACAAAAGATACCAGGAAGTTATTTACCTCATGATATGACAACAACGATGGAAATATATCTTGATATGGATCAAAAATAGCCCCTTTCCGGGAGGTCCGGGATCCGCGGTTCCAGTTATCCGGTTTCCGGGACGAAGATAACCCTTAATTTTTCTTAATATTTTGGCCCCAAGGTAAAAAAACTGAAGAAGTTTTTTAAAGCCAAAAGCCATGAAATTCTTCCATTTTTTTTTATTAATTTTTTAATTAAACTTTTTAAAGGGATGTTTTAGGGCTTATATATAGGGTTCAGTACTATCCTTGGTTTTAGATTAAGCAGATCCGGAACATATCCCCCCAGATACAGGGGTCCTACATAATAGTCACTAATGGAAAAAAGGGCCCCTTTCTCAATGATTTCGTTAATAAACAAGGGGATGGGGCTAATAAGGGAACACCCAAAAATGCCCCTTTTCCCAAAGGGAATTTGGGGGAGGGCAGGTGGTTTTTTGTAATGACATCATGGCATTATGGTGGGGAAAATGACATGTGAAAATGTCAACAAAAAAGAAAGAATTAAAGGGGGAAAAAACGATCTATGAAACCCCCTTTTGGAAAAGAGGCTGGACTGATTACATCCTTGCATTTTGGGGCAAAAGGGAAAATGGAATTTAGTTTTCTTGTTTGCAAAATTTTAATTGGTTTTATAAAAACCCTTTTTCCATCTTTGGAACTGCAAGCTCATTCATACAATATTAGATAAGAACTGGCAACAAATCAGCAAACTCCCAAAAAATATATAAACAATAAAAAACAAAAAAAAAGGGACAATACCTGAGGAATAATGCACAAACAGTGTGGGTTTGGAAAAAGGTCCAAGTCAATCAAAAACGTAAGTACCTCTCTTTTTGTGGGGTTACTTGTTTGCAAAACACCAAAAAACCAGGTCACAACACCTGCACCCCCAAGCTCATCACCAACTACCCTCTTGTGTGGGGCCCTGGCGATCAAGCCCAATGACACTTCCTCCTCCACAAGAAA
>WNWK01040484.1:2500-16947 GCA_009830355.1 Cherax destructor | reverse complement strand
ATCTTTCAAAAATTTTATTTTTGTGAATATTTTTGGGTGTGCGGAGTGGATTAATTGTACAGTGGAACCCCAAGTTTCGAACTTAATCTGTTTCATGAGCTAGTTCTAAAGTTGAAACGTTTGAAACTCAAGCAATATTTCCCTTAAGAAATAATGTAAGTCCATTTAATCCGTTCCTGCTGTCAGAGGTATGACAAAATAGTACTTCACTATGACGCTATTATCAACTCGACATCTTATTTATCTATCACAATCATCTAATATGACATAATAAACAATATAAATAACATAAAACCTGATATACACTCTAGAATTAATAAAATATGTACAGTAGGCACGTCATTTAACACGATAGTTACGTTCCTGAAAATGCCATGTTAGGTAAAATCGTGTTAGATGAACTGAAGAACTTATGGAAAATAGGGTTACGTTCCTGAGAGCCCCAAAAAGCCAAACAACTTATTCCTACGCCTCCACATCTTACAAAAATAAAAGTGAATATGTAATTGTAGTTCATTGTTGTGATGTATTATGTTGTTTTTACTGCTTAAGATTACAAATGTAATAGAAATAATAGTATTTCTTACCTTAAATTGTGGGTACTGGTGTTTGTAGATTGTGAAGAGAGTTGAGTTATGCTGTGGCCCTACTGGGCTGAGGTGGATGGTAGAGGTTCTGGTACTGAAGTCGATGGTTGTACTGAGTGTCTAACTTCAAGTCATTCAGTAAGTCAGTCAAGTCATTCTACTAGTAAGTCAGGCAAGTGATTCAGTTAAGTCAGTCAGTCAAGTGATTCAGTCAAGTCAGTCAGTAACTGAGTCAGTCAAGTGATTCAGTCAGTCGGTCAGTAACTGAGTCATTCAAGTGATTTCAGTCAAGTCAGTCAGTCAAGTGATTCAGTCAAGTCAGTCAGTCAAGTGATTCAGTCAAGTCAGTCAGTAACTGAGTCAGTCAAGTGATTCAGTCAAGTGATTCAGTCAAGTGATTTAGTCAAGTGATTTAGTCAAGTGATTTAGTCAAGTGATTTAGTCAAGTGATTTAGTCAAGTGATTTAGTCAAGTGATTTAGTCAAGTCAGTCAGTCAGTCAGTCACCAACTTATGTTTACCTCTTTTTAATTGTAAAAGTAACACTTCATTACGACCACAGGTTATGTCTTGTCTAATACAATCTTTGTTTTCTTTGTTAATTCTAAGATTTAAATGCTTATACCTTTCTTGCCACTTTGAGCCACACTCAAAGTAGTGTCATGATTGCTTGGCAGATACAAGATATAGTAATTAAAAGATCAAAACACAATTCACAATCACAAGTTGTAGCAGAGAAGAAGGACTGTATGCATTTGAAGTATGAATGGTGGGGTGGTGGCAGGGGCAGGCTGGGAGGTGGGTGCGGGTTGCGGGGGTGGCAGTATGGCATAACCCACCGCGGTGACCGGGCGCTAACATTTTTTCCTCTTCTGGTAACCGTGTAAAGTTAATTTTACGTAGTGTTACATAAAAATGTGCTGCAATTCTTCAATCGTGCTATACCCAAATTGTGCCAGGTAAACTCGTGTTAAATGACGGTCTACTGTATGTCATTACAAATGTGGTGGCGGAGGAGGACGGTGGTGGCAGGTATTCTCACTACAGCTATGAAAACATCCCATTCTTTCCTCCTTCAGACGTGTTAGTATAAGAGAAAATGGAGTTTGTAGTGCTAACTGCATTAGATCACTTCTTTCATAAGAAAACCATAATGTACAAATGAACAGGTGTACATACACCATTTGCATACCTTACAGAAGATAGGCAGAGCGGCTTATGCTGTCAGGAGTTTATTTCGTTTCGTCATTTTTCTATCGCCTAATCGCTACGCTCTTAATGTTTCACTTAATGCTACACTTTGTCACTGAACTTAACTGCTTTAAACTCCAAAACTTGCACCTGTGTTGGCATGCAGGAACACATTAACCCTTTGACTGTCGCAAGCCCCAATCCTGAGTGCTCTCCTGTTGTCGCAAAATATTCGAGAAAAAAAAATTATTTTTTTATCAAAATATTAAGATTATTTTTCTGATTGTTTTCATCCTAAATTTTTTTTTTTTTTTTGCGATCAATACTTACTGAGATATGGAGGCATAAAGTTGGCAGAAAATGAGCTGCGTATGGCAATAGCGGTGCATGCCACTCACCGGTACACTTATATTTACTCCCATTCAAAGGTTTCTTGTATTTTCCAATATTTGTTTTTTTCCAAGTAATTTATGTGGCCTGTGAGACCAAAGTAAGGTGCTGTGTACATATATACACTTGTTGTATGCAACACAATAACTGCACAAACATTATTATCATTATATTGTTTACAGAACTTGTTTACACAAACCAACAATGGAAATTTTTTTTTATTATTATTGTTCTATAATATATATACACATATATAATGACTGGACACTTTCCATCAGCTTCCCTTAGCACTTGAAGCTGTGTGTGTGTGTGTGTGTGTTTGTGTGTGTGTGGACATCTAAATTTGCTGAGTCAGGGTAAGGCAGCTGTCAAAATGACATATTATACCATTACTCACCACCCTCACTGCTGTCAACCTGTCAACACAAAAGGGGACCCATGTCTTCTTCCCCACAACCTCCTTCCTAGCTTCCTTTCTTCCTTCATTTCTTCCTTCCTTTCTTACTTATTTCCTTCCTTCCTCTCATCTCTTCCTTCCTTCCTCTCATCTCCACTTCCATCTGTGTTAGAGCTATCACTGGGGAAGAGAAGAGTCCCAGATTCGCCGGGGAGTCTGGTATTTCTTACCGCTAGGCATGCTGAACATGGACTACTGAAATGGCTTTCCCACAATGCACCACTGGCTGCCCAATTTTTTTTTATACTGTGCACACTAACCACACAGACCCATTCTCTCACATGTGGGCCTACCATCTTTCTCCCACTTGATTTGAGGCTGCTAGAATTTAGGCATATAGATACGTCTGAAACAGTGGCTCGTAAGACGTATATATACGACTGAAACAGTCAAAGGGTTAAAATCACTAAGAATGTGTTATTAGTCTTGAAGATGCCATATTAATAATACAGTGGAACCTATACTAACGAGCGTACCCACGTGCAAGTTTTTCCAGATATGAGCAGTCCATCAGTCAATTTTTTGCTTTCATAGGCGAGCAAAATTTCCAGATGCTGGTGAGGGGCTCTTGCTCTTGATCTAGAGAATTGGATCTCATTTGTTTGTTGGACTATCTTATTGAAACTTGGGCAATGTATAATGGAAAGATGTTTCTTAATGCACACCAAAATTGAAAGAAATCTGACTGTAAATAATGGAGTTTACTTCTCAGCCTTAGCCGGCTCTTAGCGGTATATTTTCGTATGGTTTTTATGGCTGTATTCTCGTTTTTTTGGTCTCAATTGATTGAATGGAAGATATATTACAGAAAGCAAGTGCAAAGGACAGTGCTGAGAAGAAAATGAGGATGATTTCCATGGAATTAAAGCAGGAAATCATTCATAAACACAAACTAGGTGTAGCATTAACCCTTTCAGGGTTTCGGCCGTACTAGTATGGCTTACGCGCCAGGGTTTTCGTCATACTAGTACGCCTAAATTCTAGCGCCCTCAAATCAAGTGGAAACAAGCTAGTAGACCTAGATGTGAGAGAATGGGTCTGTGCGGTCAGTGTGCACAGTATAAAAAAATCCTGCACCACACAGTGCATAATGAGGAAAAAAAAACTGACTGTGTTTTTGGTTTAAAACAGCGACTTTGCAGTCTATTTTCGTATAGTATTTATGCTTGTATTCTTGTTTTCTTAGTCTCGTTTGATAAAATGGATGATATATTACAGAAATAGATATAATTTGGACTGGTTTCAAGATGACAAGTACCTTGAAACTGAGCGCAAAGTAGCGAAAATGTTCGATTTTTGCCGATGTTCAAGAGTAAACAAATCACGCCATGCGTCCAATACACATCAACTGGGTAGTCTAATATTCTTGCACAAGTGCGCTGATATTATTTATATCATTTTTACAATGATGCAGTTGTATACATAACAGTAAATCTTCTATTTTTTTGTGAGAATAAAAATTCAAAATGGAAAGCAAAAGTAATGTAAGAGGGGCCTGGAGACGTGACTAATGAACAGATAAAATGTTATTTGAGTGCCAGGAATATCTGTCTCGTTTATTCTGGACCCTATTTTGAAATTGGCATCTTTTGAAATTTGTGTGAAATTGGCCAAATTGCCAATTTCTGACCACCTTATTGGGTAGTTGAAATCGGTAAATTGGCGCTTTCTTATACTTAATTGATAGAACAAATGGAATTCTAGCAAAATAGCTATAATTTTAGTAGACTGAAACATTAGAATTCGCCAAAAATAGGACTCAAAGTGGGCGAAATCGCCGATGCGTAAATGTCATTGATACCGCTAACTTTGCGAGAGCATAATTTCGTTAGTTTTCCATCAAATTTCATAATTTTGGTGGCGTTATGATCGGAAAAAGATTCTCTATCATTTCATAAGAAAAATAATTTTTTTTTTTCCGAAAAATTTGCGACCCTGAGAACGAGTTTGGGAGAGGGCCTCGCGACCCTGAAAGGGTTAAGAGTGTAGCATAAAGAGTGTAGCATTATGGGTGTAGCATTAAGAGTGCAGCATTAAGAGTGTAGCATTATGGGTATACCATTAAAGAGTGTAGCATTATGGGTGTACCATTAAAAGTGTGTCAATTAAGCCATTAGGCGATAGAAAAAGGACAATCTAATGGAGTTTGCCTTACAAACACTCAGTTTTCTGTTATAAAAGCATGGGAAGATATGCAAGGAGCAGGAATGGCCACTGTGGTGGCCCTGTACTCCACAACAACAATGGCCACTGCCTCCGCCTACACTAACATACGTAATATTTCATTCATTCTAGTGTATATATCATGTTTCTATGTTATTAATATTGTTTATTATGTCATATTAGACGAATTGTGATAGATAAATAAGCCATAGAGTTGATATTAGGGAAATTATTGAAGTATTTTGTGGTGCCTGAAATTCCACTGGAACGGATTAATTCCATTTCAATAAATTTAACCCTTTCAGGGTTATTGACGTACTAGTACGGCTTACGCCCTGGGGTTACTGACGTACTAGTACGCCTAAATTCTAGCGCCCTCAAATCAAGCAGAAACAAGCTGTTAGGCCTAGATGTGATAGAATGGGTCTGTGCGGTCAGTGTGCGCAGTATGAAAAAATTCCTGCACCACACAGTGCATAATGAGGAAAAAAAAACTCTGTGTTTTTGGTTTAAAACAGAGACTTTGCAGTCTATTTTCGTATGGTATTTATTGATGTATTCTCGTTTTCTTGGTCTCATTTGATAGATTGGAAGATATATTACAGAAATTGAGATGATTTTGATTGGTTTGACAAAGACAAGTACCTTGAAATTGAGCTCAAAGTAGCGAAAATGTTCGATTTTTGACGATGTTCAAGAGTAAACAAATCACACCATGCATCCAATACACATCAACTGGCGAGTCTAATATTCATGCACAAGTGCTCTAATATTATTTATACAATTTTTTCAATGATGCAGTTGTATACATAACAGTAAATCTTCTATTTTTTTGTGAGAATAAAAATTCAAAATTAAAAGCAAAAGTAATGTAAGAGGGGCCTGGAAACGTGACTAATGAACAGAGAAGACGTCATTTTAGTGCCAGGAATGTCTGCCTTGTTTATTCTGGACCCTATTTTGAAATTGGCATCGTTTGAAATTTGTGTGAATTTTGCCAAATTGCCATTTTCTGACCACTATTTTGGGTAGTTGTAATAGCTAAATAGGCGGGTTTTTGTACTCAATCGATAGAAGAAATGGAGTTCTAGCGAAATAGCTATAATTTTAGTTGCCTGAAACATTGGAATTTGCCGAAAATAGGGCTCAAACTGAGCGAAATCGCCGATGCGTAAGTGTCATGGCTGCCGCTAACTTCGCGAAAGCATAATTCCGTTAGTTTTCGATCAAATTTCATAATGTTTGTGGCGTTATGATCGGAAAAAGATTCTCTATCATTTCATAAGAAAAAATAATTTTTTTTTATAAATTCTTGGATCCTGAGAACGAGTTTCGGAGACCCCCCTTGGACCCTGAAAGGGTTAATTGAGGAAAATTGACTCTGCAAACGAGCAAATCCAGTTGCGAGCAAGCTTCTGGAATGGATTAAACTCGTTAGTAAAGGTTCCACTGTAATAATAATAACACAATAATAATCACTCTGAGGAGGCGCATTAATAATGATAATAACACAATAATAATCACTCTGAGGCATATAAAACGTTAATATAGACATTTTGCTTAATCCATTAATGATATTTTTTCAAAATTATATAATAAACACGCTACGTAACATATAAATTAACATAAATACGAGATGTTTTTCCAGTCGCCTTGATGAGTGAACAAAAACCATTCATGTCCAGGCTGGTAACAACAACAACTGGTTTGTTTACAAAACTCGCGAACCTTCTACACTCTCATGTACTCATCTTGTTTACTCACCTCTCACTCTACATTAAGACTACAAATATTTTAAGGTAAGTATGTAATGAGTGTACTGTATATGCATTTTATCGCTGTAGGGCACTGTAAATGCCAGTATATAATGTGTGAGTGGGGTAGCCAGATGGGGGTTACATACATACCACACTTTGAAACCTACCTACCTTACTATTCACCTTGCACCCTATATTAAGACTACAAATATTTTAAGGTAAGTAATGAGTGTACTGTATATGCATTTTATCGCTCTAGGGCACTTTAAATGCCAGTACTATATAATGTGTGGGTGGGGTAGCCAGATGGGAGTTACATACCTACCACACTTTGAAACCTACCTTCCTTACTATTCACCTTGCACCCTATATTAAAGACCATTAAGACTACAAATATTTTAAGGTAAGTAATGAGTGTACTGTACAGTATATGCATTTTATCGCTGTAGGGCACTTTAAATGCCTAGTATATAATGTAATGTTCACTCTAGGAGAAACTAAGACAGACTGACTCATGACGGCTGCGCAGGCAGGCGCAGAGCGGACAGGTCTGGTACGCACGAGGTTCAAAACACGGGACATGTTTTATACTCGGGACAAAATTGGTTCGAAAAAAGCGTTCGAAACTCAAATCGTTCGATAGTCGAGCGTTCGAAACTCAGGGTTCCACTGTATATACGTACAGTGGACCCTCGGTTTTCGTACAGCTCCCAACTCGAACAATTATGTAAGTGTACTTTTGTAAGTGTATTTTTGGGGGTCTGAAATGACTACAGTAATCTAATTTACATTCGTCCTTATGGGAACAAATTCGTTCGGTAACCGCACTCGAACAGCATTCTGGAAAGAATTATTGACGAAAACTGAGGGTCCACTGTACATTAATTCTTATGGGAAATAATATTTCGCTTTTCGGCCTTTTCGGTTTTAGGCCATGCTTCTGGAACGGATTATGGCCGATAACCTAGGGTCCGCTGTATTATATTATTATTGGTATTATATTATTATACAGTGGAACCCCGAGTTTCGGCCACCCTGAGTATTGGCCACTTCGAGTTTAGACCCCTTTTTTCGGCTAAATTTTGTCTCGAGTTTAGGCCTGTGCCCCGTGTTTCGACTGGCATACCAGACCTGTCCGCCTGCCTGCGCAGGCATCGTGAGCCAGTCTAGCTTTGTTTATCCTTGAGTGAACATTACCCTGCGCGCTCATCCAAACATTTCACAATAAATTCATTGTTTTTAGTGCTTGTTTATTGATTGTGACTGATATAAGCCACCATGGGCCCAAAGAACCTTCATAGTGGCAGCCCTTTGGTAAAGAAAATGAGAAACACAATAGAATTGAAGAAAGAAATTGTAGCAAAGTACCAAAGTGGAGGAGGAAGAGAGAGGGGAGAATGTGCCTTCTTCAGTGATTCAGTGATTCTACGATACTAAAGCAGCACGAGTCGATAAAGGCTATAGCGCCAGCCAGCGATAAAGTGTAACATTAACAGTGTAGCAAGTAAGTTAAGCGATAGAAAAATGACGACATGAAACTTAACTCCTCCATTGTTGTTTGAGGTATATAGTGTCACTGTCAACACCGCCGCTTCTGCTGCCTCTTCTGCCGCTTATGCTTATGCTCTCAGTGGCCTTTATACACCCAACAACACAACACAACACCAGTCGTGACATACGTAACAACGTATTTTATTCATTCTAGAGTATGTGTCATGTTTCTATGTTATTAATATTGTTTATTATGTCATATTAGATGAATTGTGATAGATAAATTAGCCGTAGAGTTGATGTTAGTGTCATATTGAAGGATTATCTTGTCCTGCCTTTCTCATATGCCAACAAGAGTCTTCAATAAAGGTAAAACTGATTTAAATGTTCATTTATCCATTAAAATTAGTGCTTTATATTATTTCTCATTGTTTTCTCTATGTAAAATTATAGTATTTCTATAAAAATTATTTTTTTGTGAATATTTTTGGGTGGAACGGATTAATTGTACAGTGGTCCCTTGGTTTTCGTGCATCTCCAAACTCGAACATTTATGTAAGTATATTTTCGTAAGTGCTGTTGCAAGTGTATTTTTGTGGGTGTGAAATAGACTAACCTACGTGACATTATTTCTTAAGGAAGTAAATTCGTTCGGTAATGGCACTTGTGCAGCATTCTGGAACGAATTTTCGGCAAAAACCGAGGGACCACTGTATTTACATTATTTCTTATGGGAAATATTGCTTCGACTTTAGGCCGTTTCAACTTTAGGCCTAGCTCCTGGAATGGATTATGGCCGAAACTCGGAGTTCCACTGTACTATTATGCATATTATTATTTTTTATTAGTACGTACATATTCTTATAATTTATATTATTATTTTACGTATATTATATAATTATTATATTATACGTATTATTATTATTAGTACGTATTTATTCTTATAATACTCTTGCTTACTATTTGAAATTTTTATTCACACAAAAAATAGAAGATTTACTGTTATGCAGACTACTGCATTATTGTAATACAGTGGACCCTCGGTTAAAGGCCGTAATCCGTTCCAGAAGCTTAGCCTTAAACCGAAATGGCCTTTAACCGAAATAATATTCCCCATAAGAATTAATGTAAATACAATTAATCCGTTCCAGACAAAAATATTAAAAAAAAAAATTAACAATTAAATCAGTATTACATACCTTTATTGAAGACTAATGCTGGCTTCTGGAAGATAGGGAGGAGGAAAGAGGGAGGAGTTAGTGTTTGGAAGGGTAATGCCCCTCCATAAGGATTTCAGGAAGCAAAGCTCTCTCTGTGGTCTTTTAATGCCAATAGGATCAGCTTGAGAGTCACTCCACCAACTACACTCCCTGCATGCCTGCTGCACTCTCTGCATGCGTGCTGCACTCCCTGCATGCCTGCTGCACTCCCTGCATGCCTGCTGCACTCCCTGCATGCCTTCTCTGCACCCTGCATGCCTGCTGCACTCCCTGCATGCCTGCTGCACTCCCTGCATGCCTGCTGCACTCCCTGCATGCCTGCTGCACTCCCTGTATGCCTGCTCTGCACCCTGCATGCCTGCTGCACTCCCTGTATGCCTGCTCTGCACCCTGCATACCTGCTACACTCCCTGCATGCCTGTTACACTCCCTGCATATCTGCTACTCTCCTTGCCTCTATGCCTGCCTGCCTTGAATTCTATCATGTTTCTCACTTTCTTTACCAAAGGAACTTTACTAAGAACTTTCCTTGGGGCCATAGTGACTTATTTCGCAGCTGCACTTGATAAATAACTACCAAAAACAATGGATTATAGCAAACTGTTTGGATGAATGAGCAGAAGCTTCTCCACGCACTGAGAGACACAGGCAAACTGAAGCACAAGTGGCCTCAGCCAGCGGACGGACGCATCGCATACGGCCTCTAACCGGGAGCCGAAAAACCGGCCTCTAACCGAAAAACGGCCTCTAACCGGGAGCCGAAAAAGTGGCCTCTAACCGAGTTGGTCTTTAACCGGAACGGCCTTTAACCGAGGGTCCACTGTAATTGTATAAATAATATCAACCCATTTATGACTTGCGTATTGGAATGGCCACTCGGACGGGTATTGGACGGTGACGTCATTTGTTTACTTTTGAACATCGCCAAAGAATCGAACATTTCTGCTACTTTGAGCTCAATTTCTAGGTACTTGTCGTCATGAACCCTATCAAAATCATATCTATTTCTGTAATATATCTTCCATTCTATCAAATGAGACCAAAAAAACGAGAATGCAACCATAAAAACCATATGAAAATATACCACTAAGGAGCGGCTAATGGCTGAGATGTGAACTCCGTTATTTATGGTCCGATTTCTTTATTTTTTGGTGTACGATAAGAAGCATCCTTCCATCATACATTGCCCAAGTTTCAATAAGATAGCCCAACAAACAACTGAGAAAAAAAATATTTACCAAAAATCATTTATTATTATTATTATTTATTAGTACCTACGTATTCTTATAATATTATTGTTATTATTAATTTAGGGAACTGGAGCACAGATCCAATTCCCTAGATCAAAAGCAAGAGCCCCTCACAAGCTTCAAGGAACCTCCCTTGAGGCAAAAAATCGACTGAGCGACTTCTTGTATCTTGAAAAACTCGCACATCGAGGCACTCGTAAGTAGAGGTTCCACTGTGTACACACACACGTACACACATACACACAAAATGGTAACTAACACACACACACACACACACACAGCTCTCGCTTCACGCCCGGCGGGGCGGAAACATTCCAAAGTGTTTCCTAACTAACAACACAACTCAACTCACTCACACTCACTCACTCACTCACTCACTCACTCACTCACTCACTCACTCACTCACTCACTCACTCACTCACTCACTCACATCACACACACTCACATCACACACAGTCACATCACACACACTCACATCACACACACACTCACATCACACACACACTCACATCACACACACACTCACATCACACACACACTCACATCACACACACTCACATCACACACACACACACTCACATCACACACACACACACTCACATCACACACACACACACTCACATCACACACACACACACTCACACACACACACACATCACACACTCATCACACACACACATCACACACACACATCACACACACACATCACACACACATCACACACACACATCACACACACACATCACACACACCACACACATCACATCTCACACACACACACACTCACATCACACACACACACATCACATCACACTCTCACACTCACATCACACTCTCACACTCACATCACACACACACTCACATCACACACACACTCACACACACAACACACACACACACATCACACACACACACCACACACACACACACACACACACACACACACACACACACACTCACACACACACACACTCACATCACACACACATACACTCACATCACACACACATACACTCACATCACACACACACACATACACTCACATCACACACACACACACACACACACACACACACACACACACACACACACACACACACACACACACACACCCTACACACACACACCCCACACACACACACCCCACACACACACACCCCACACACCCCACACACCCCACACACACACACACCCACCCCACACACGCTGGCGCACACACACACACACACAAACATTTCGAAGTGTTTCCTTACACACACACATAAAACAGGCCTAGTGTCTAATCGACATGTGCCTAGGACAAAATGGTAACTAACACACACACACACACACCACACACACACACACCACACACACACACCACACACACACACACCACACACACACACCACACACCACACACACACACCACACACACACACACACACACACACCACACACACACACACCACACACACACCACACACACACCACACACACATCACACACACACACACACTACACACACACCACACACACACACACACACACACACACACACACCACACACACCACACACACACCACACACACACACCACACACACACACACCACACACCACACACACAACAGCCCCGGTGGCCTGGTGGCTAAAGCTCTCGCTTCACGCACGGAGGGCCCGGGTTCAATTCCCGGCGGGGCGGAAACATTTTGAAGTGTTTCCTTACACACACACACAAAACAGGCCTAGTGTCTAATCGACATGTGCCTAGGACAAAATGGTAACTAACTAACACACACACACACACAGTCGAATAAACAATTAGGTGCATATATCTTGCAGTACAAGATTGCAGAATCATCAGTTATATGACTGAATAAGTACCCAAAACCTTAAACATGAATTTTACATTCAGATAATCATATGAGCCTAAAGTGATGTAGATATATATAGTATTATAATGAGAGCAACACACTGGGCTAAGCTGTTGGACAAATGATACTAGTGAAGCTAACCTGTATAGGAGGCTTCTATGTATTTATTAGGTTTCTCAAAGAAATTTAAAATATGGTAGGATTTCTGATTTTTTGTACAAATATTTGCAGTGTGAATATTGCCTTGAAAAATTTCTTATTAAAAATTTAGGCAAAAACAAATGTTGCTAAGATTCTTTTTTTTCTTCTTGGATACCTGGATTGCTTGCAGCTTTTACAAAATTGTTTCATTGGCCTTATAGAAAGTCCGAGCCCAGTGTTACAACATCATGAATGCCTTGTCATCCCATGCACTTATTAATGAAGATACTCTTATCTCTAACAAATGCAACACAAACACACATTTAACACATTGTGTGTATAATAAAAACACGGAATGTCAAGTATGTTAGTCTGTATTAGGACATATTCTTGATTAACTTGCATAAAATAAACCAGTATTTGCCATGAGTACCATTCTCATCATCCTTCCCCTCTTTTTTTTTTTTTTTTTTTTGTATCCCTCCAACTCTTCATTTACCACCTCCCTCTTTCATCTCTTCCCCTTTTCTCCTACTCCCCCTTCCCCCCCTTTTTTTTCTTCTCGTTCCTCTTTGTGTTTCCTTTACTCTTCATTCTTCCTCTCTTCATCCTTCCTGCCTTCATCCTTCCTCCCCTTCATTTCTCTCCCTCAAAATTCAGAGACCACTATGTGCACATGACTGAATAAGAGAAATATTACAGCCTCTCCTCACTTAGCGACGTACTCATTTACTGATGACTCGGACTTACGATGGGCTCTTTGACCAGTATGCATACCTAAATAATTTATATTAGAGCTGATTTCCTCTATTCTGTTTATTACAATATACAGTACACTACTGAATAAACATTTAAAAATATTCCAGAAATTTTATAAATGGTGCAAAGGCGACATTAAAACAATATCAAAGATGGTTGACACAAACCCCACTACCATTATAGTATGCTCCTCACTTAGCGACAAATTCATTTACCAACTTGGTCTTAGGAACGGAACTCCATCGTTAAGCGAGGAGAAGCTGTCCTGTATTTTGAGCAGTAGCTGTCCAACACAGCACTTCAACATATTTATATTCTTGGAAAAAGCAAATCCTAAAAGATATCCAAGTCCAAGTAAAGAAGACAACTTGGTGAATGTGCTGGAATTATAAATAATTTTATATCACACCTCGGTTAATGCTACTATTAAAACTCACCTCTATTTTACATAAAATGTATTCATGTTTACATAGCCCAAACTATCTTAAACTGAACTTGATTAATTGTTTCCATGAACTTGATACTGTATAAGTAGTAGACCATTTGGTTTCAGTGAGTGTAGATACACTGTTGTGTAGAGAGTACAAGGCATCAGTCACCCTCTTTCCCTGTAGATGCTTCCTTCTGTATACTCTACCACTACTTTCTTATATACCACTACTGTCTTGTATACTCCACCACTGTCCTCTTGTATACTCCACCACTGTACTCTTGTATACTTCACCACTGTCCTCTTGTATACTCCACCACTGTCCTCTTGTATACTCCACCACTGTCCTCTTGTATACTCCACCACTGTCCTCTTGTATACTCTACCACTAACCTCTTGTATACTCCACCATTGTCCTCTTGTATACTTCACCACTGTCCTCTTGTATACTCCACCACTGTCCTCTTGTATACTCCACCACTGTCCTCTTGTATACTCCACCACTGTCCTCTTGTATACTCCACCACTGTCCTCTTGTATACTCCACCACTGTCCTCTTGTATACTCCACCACTGTCCTCTTGTATACTCCACGACTGTCCTCTTGTATACGCCACCACTGTTCTCTTGTATACGCCACCACTGTTCTCTTGTATACTCCACCACTGTCCTCTTGTATACGCCACCACTGTCCTCTTGTATACGCCACCACTGTCCTCTTGTATACGCCACCACTGTCCTCTTGCATACGCCACCACT
>WNWK01040483.1:0-16947 GCA_009830355.1 Cherax destructor | reverse complement strand
GTTCGTGCTATTGCTGCATTTCCAGTGCCACAGGATAGGAAGGGTGTGCAAAGATTCCTGGGTATGGCAGGTTATTATCGCAGGTTCTGTCCAAACTTTGCTCAAGTCGCTGCTCCTCTCACTGAGCTCACTAGTAGCAAAGTCCAGTTCATCTGGACTCAAGATTGTTCAGACTCATTTACAAGGTTTAAGAGCTTGCTTTCCTCTGCTCCAGTTCTGCAAAGTCCTAACTTCAACCTACCTTTCTTTTTGCATATAGATGCGAGTGGGTATGCAGTGGGTGCTGTTCTGTTGCAACAGACAACATCTACTGACATATTGCATCCTATATGCTACTATTCCTCTAAACTCAAATGACATCAGAAAAACTTTGCCACTATTGAGAAAGAAGCTTTAGCTCTCGTGGTGTCGTTAGAGCATTTCGACATATATTTGGGCACTTCTCCTTTTAAGATAAATGTGTTTTCAGACCACAATCCTCTCACCTATATTAACACCATGAAGAGTAAAAATGCTAGGATAATGAGGTGGGCTCTCAGAATCCAGCCTTACTCCATAAGTATTAAACATATTAGTGGTCGATGTAATGTAATTGCTGACGCTCTGTCACGTCCTTAATCATCATTGCAACATATAAATTAACGTAAATTTTTGTGCCCAATATACTACATTGTTACTTGCTACTTTGATTAATTAAGTAAAGTAACGTAAAATCAATACTGCCCATGTAAATTTATGTATTTATGTCTAATAACTATGTTTTGAACCAACAGTGTGTGATATATTCATGTGGTGGGAAGGAGATACGGAGAAAAGCTGAGTGTTGATCATTTAGAGGTTGGTGGGAGATGCTAGTTGCCGAGCAGACAGCTCCACAGCCCCCCCACTTCTCTACACTCCTTATTCTCTGAAGCTTCCTCATGCAGTCCAGTACCTTACTGTTTAACATTCCACTACCACCGTTATTAGAATGGAATGTCGTCTCCTCTCACAAGACTGCTGTGTAGTCGTCACCACTATGACTACCACTGTTTGAGCCTCAGATGCCACTACGCTATGCTACTTCTATACGAGTGTACAGACATTATGAAGTTGTGTACTACCCTAGTACGTGGGGCGTAGTTTGTGAAATGGACACTATGACCTGAGAGACTCTTGAGATTACTACTTCTCCTAGTGCAACCGTTTGTCGTGATGGGGGGGGGGGGTTATTGCGACCCCAGAATGGCCCCAATGTATATACCTATGTATGATATATTTCATGTATATTTTCATTTTCTATAATTTTATATTGCTGATATTCTCGATAATAGCTGAATCATTAATATCGTGATTTATACTATTATTGGACTTATATTTGACATTATTTGACTTAGCTATGTTCATTAGGTAGGATGTAACATTATAAATTGTGCTCATGTTTGTAGTAGCTGCCTTGGAGTTGGCAAACTACCGATTATGACACTAGGCTTGTTATACTGCCGGCGTCTAGTTGCTGGGAGGGAGTCACGTGATTCCACCTGAGGTGGGTGGCTGCTGCTCTTTCCTCGAGAGCACTACGCAGCTAGACATCGTTGTGTCAACACCTCGCTCCTGTCTCTGCTTGTGTTCTCGCCATTTAGACTCTGTTTGGGTAGAGTATGTATTCGGTGGTGAGACGAAACATGCTTCTCAGGTCTCTGTATAACTCTGTTCACAGAGGATAGACTAGACAGTGATTTTCGACGTTTTTCTGGGTTGTGTGTCACATTGACACTCTTTGAATACTCAGGTCTCTAGCTACAGCTCCTAACCTAATTCGATAAGGCATCTGTGCACCGTCACAGTTTGGGATTGTTTATGCTGAACCTAGCTTCAGTAGAAAGGGAGTTTTGTGACTGTTTTGGAGGATCTATAAATGGTCCTCAGTTAGGGTCGATTTTCTATCTCCTGGTTCCTGATGCTGTGTCGCTGTTGCCTGTTATGTTGCTGTTCTGCGAATTGGTCATTTTACTGGACAATCAAGCTGTTCTGATTGTCAGTTTGTTAGAGAAGCTAGCTTAGGAGAAGTTCAGTCGGACACTGGTTGAGTCGAGTCTTAGAGTTGCCTGGAGCTCACTCATACACACATATATTCTTATTTGCATATATCTGTATTATTGTAATTACTGACATTGTACCTGATAGTACTTCAGAGTCATTTGGATATATGTGCCCTCAGCACAACATTATTGTATATGAGAGCAGTGTAGGAGCTAACCTCCTAATTAACCTCCTAATGCATTACTTAATGAACATTCTGATCATATGTACATTTATTTACTTTGAAACCCTAGACACTAACTTTGATAATAAACATTTCAATTATATTAGTTTTGTTAGTATCCTACCAGTTGTAATCCTCATGGAGCTTATTGAATATATCGGATAACTGGACCAGGATACTGACTTTGTTGTAAAAGCCCAGTAACAGGCTGGATGCTAGAAGGGCTATCCTTTCTAGTGTTCACTGGAGATGTCTATTACTAATAGATATCGTGTCATTTTGTAACATTGTTGTTATGGAGCGGCCTTGGAGAGTACATTGTTATGGTTACTCGGGGTTTTATTAACCTACAACCACTACAGTGGCGACGAGGATGGGATCATCAGAGCCAAGGATAGTGGGCCAATGTGGCCTGAAGTAGTAGGGATATTGGCAGCAGAGAAGTCATTATTAAAAATCTACAGCAGCAACAAGTGGAGGCATGACGGCGTCACAATGAAGGTTGGAACCTTTCGACCCACGTAAGATTTCTTTGGAGTTCTGGCTAAGCTTGTTGGAAGCCAATTTCGCTCACTTAGGAATTAAAGAGCAAGATAACAAGAGGAATTTCTTGCTAGTGTCACTGGGATCAGAAACTTAGTGTTTTAGGTAATGTGTGTGCACCAGTTTTACCATACAGGAAGCGTTATGACGACTTGGTCGTGGCACTGAAAAGTTATTATGCAGTGAAACCAGCCTACCACCGCAGTTTGTTGGCTTTTCAGCAGAGGAAGAAACGACAGGGTGAGTCCTTGCATGAATTATATACAGATTTAAAAGCGTTGGCTGTGAACTGTACCTTTGGGGGACAATTTGACCCCAGAGTGAGGGACCAGTTGTTTATGGCGGTGGTGGATGAAGTGTATTTTCCTCACCTAGTTGCAGAAAATTTGGATTTGCAAAGTGTGCATTCTGCAAAACTATTTGACAAACTTTTGAACTTGGAACAGGCATTTGTTTCAGATCAGACCTCTGCTCCTGCGGTACAAGTGATTAATGCTGTGAAATGTAAACATTGTGGGTTCCAGCACAGTAGTAGTACTTGTAGGTTTAAAGATTTTTTTCTGTAATAAGTGTCATAAGAAAGGCCACTTGAGAAGAGTGTGTAGAGAGAAATTTTCAAAAGTGTCTCCTAAGGCTGTATCAAATTCGAGTATTGACAAAAACAGGACAGCAAGGACACAGCAGTCATCTAGATATCCTAGAACAAAGTCAGTTAAGGTGCTGGATGGCGGTGATAGTTCAGTGGATGAGGAAGTGATGAGCTTATATGCCTTAGAGGATAGAGTGTTTTCCATGAAGGCAGAGAAATATGGGTTTATCATTAACAATCAAAAGGTACCTTTTGAGATTGACAGTGGGGCGTCCATCTCGACTTTATCCAAAGACTGGGTAGAGGCAGAAAAGGGGCACATTGAGCCATGTTCTAGGAGGGTAACTGCATATGATAATTAGAAAATAAACCTGGGACAGGTGGTTTTGCTGGTAAGATATAATAAATTAGAGGTGTCACAAGTGTTTTATGTAGTGAAATCCAATAATAGTAACTTGTGTGGAAAAGACCTCATGAAAAAGGTAGGGATTTACCTTGCTGGATTAAATGAATCTACCAAAATTAACAAACTAGACAGTGCTGAAGAAATGTTAGATAATTTTAGGGTAGATTCTAGTAAACCTATCTCCAGCATCGTGGCTAAAATTCATGTGAAAAGTGATGCTGTTCCTAAGTTTGTGAAAGCAAGGCCAGTACCATTTTTTTCATAAAGAGTTGATTGAGAAAGAATTAGAAAAATTAGTGCAGAAAGGCATTATTGAGCCTATATCGCATAGTGAATGGTCTGTACCTATTGTACCAGTATTAAAGGCCGACTAAGTCTATGAGAATATGTGGGGATTTTAAATATGTAAATCAACAAATTCATTGTGAAAGATATCGTTTACCCAGGATTGAGGAATTATTGTCTATAGTGGGTAAAGGTAAAGTTTTACAAAATTAGATTTAAAAGATGCTTATTTACAGATACCTGTAGATGAGAGGAGCCAACATCTTTTAGTAATTAATACCCACAGGGGACTTTTTAAATATAAGAGATTACTGTTTGGAATTTCCTCATCTCCTGTTTTTTTCCAGAAATTTATTTCCCAATTATTTCTTAACCTGGATGGGGTTGCATCCTATTTAGATGATATCATAATATGTGGTGCCACAGAAGTTGAGCATGATGTCAGACTCAGGCAGGTGTTGAGTATTTTACAAGAGCATAATGTAGTACTGAATAAGGATAAATCAGTGTTGAAAGCCAGAGCTATTGCATATCTGGGGTATGAAATTTCAGGGGAAGGTATTAAACCTTCTTCTCAGAAAGTGGAGGCTCTTGTGAATTTACCTTCACCTACGTCTGTAGGAGAAGTTCAGTCCTTTGTGGGGATGGTGACTTATTATTGTAAGTTTATTAAGAATTTTTCTTTAATTTTGGCACCACTGTATGATTTGTTAAAAAAGGGGGCTACATTTGAGTGGTCTTCAGTGGAAGAGGAAGCTGTTCAAAGGATTAAAAAACAATTGGAGTGTTCAGCTTTGTTGACTAATTTTATGGGAGAGCATCCATTAATAATTGAGGTTGATGCGTCTTCTGTGGGTGTTGGGTGTGTGTTAATCCAGGTAGTAAATGGCCAGGAAAAACCTGTGTATTTTGCTAGTAAGAAACTTTCTCCAGCAGAACAGAATTATTCTCAACTTGATAAAGAAGGTCTAGCTTTGGTGTATGCTGTTAAGAAATTCAGATATTATTTGCCAGGGAGAACGTTTGTTGCTCGCACAGATCATAAACCATTGCTAGGGTTGTTTGGAAAAGGGAAACATATTCCAGTAAATGCAAATGCCAGAATTCAGCGTTGGGCTCTGTTATTAGCTCAGTATGATTATGAATTGTCATTCAAGGCTGGCAAGGAAAATGTTATTGCAGATGCATTTAGTAGATTACCTATTGAAGATCACAGCTTAGAATCAGGTATACCTTCGGAATATGTGAGATTAGTAGAGTTCCTCGATTTCAAACACTTATCATTTGACAAAATCAAAGAGGAAACTGGGATAGATGCTGCAGTATTCCAAGTAGTAAATAATAATAAATATGGATGGTGTAAAAACTGGGTATTTTTATCTGACTATAATTCAGTCAAATCAGATCTGACTGTTCATGATAATGTATTATTGTATAGGAATAGAGTGGTAGTGCCTGTAAAATTGAGATGTAAGGTATTGGAGCATCTGCATATAGGTCATAATGGTATCAATGCTATGAAAGCAGAAGCTAGGCAGTGGGTCTGGTGGCCAAAGATGGACCAAGATATTGCAGAAGTGACAAAGAGTTGTCCTATTTGTTTTCAGAATTTTAAGCCAAATTCATCTCCTGTCCTATCTTGGCCCAGCACTGGGAAACCATGGTCTAGAGTGCATATAGACTATGCAGGTCCTGTTGAGGGCAAATATTTTTTGGTAATTGTGGATTCCTTTTCAAAATTCTTAGATGTGCAAGTAACTAGTTCCATGACATCCACAGTTACTACTGAGTTACTGAGGAAATCCTTTTGTAATATTGGGTTACCAGACACAGTTGTGTCAGATAATGCTGCTTATTTTGTCACACAAGAGCTGGAAGCCTTCTTTAGTAAGAATAGTATTGAACATGTTACTCCAGCCCCATACCATCCATCATCAAATGGTCTGGCAGAGAGTGCGGTAAGGACATTGAAGGAAGGTTTACACAAGTTTACAAAAGGATCTCTCAATACCAGATTATGTGGGTTCTTATATAACCATAGGAAAACTGTTCATTCCTCCACTAATAAGACACCAGCAGAAATGATGTTTCATAGGAATTTCAAAGTCCCTGTATCGGCTGTCAAATTTCATGTTAAAGAGGACAATTCATTGCCTAACATGCCTGCTGGTGACCTTCAAGGAGAGGTGAAGCAATTTAAAGTCGATGATGCTGTGTATGCAAGGAACTTTGGGAATGGTGACCCTTGGGTAGAAGGAAAAATTGTGGAGGTATTAGGGATTAGGAATTATAAAGTGTTAATTAAAGGGTTTGGTAACATGATATGGAAAAGGCATATAGATCAGCTCATGCCAAGGTTTAGGAGTGGAGAGCAACCACTGATTCCAACAGTACCAGAAGCAATAAGGAGTGGTTTAGAGGAACTGCCCACAACAGAAAATAATGGTAATAAGCTTAAAGAGCAGGTTAGCATACAGGAAGAACCTCCTGGGAGGTTTGATAAGGGAACCAGCCGGGTGAGAGAAGAGGAGGCACCTAAGGACAGTGCAAACCCTCCAATTCTCCGGAGTTCCAGCAGAGTTGTCAAACCTCCAGATAGGTTGGATTTATAAGTTGGATGATATAATGTAATTTAGAAAAGGAGGAATGTAAGGTGTTGGGAGCAGTAGGAGGATTGAATACTATGTTTGTTTGGTTCAGTCATTTATAATTGTTTTGTTATTCTCGTTGTTGTTATGGAGCGGCCCTGGATAGTACATTGTTACTCTGGGTTTTATTAACCTACAACCACTACACACATGATACAGCGACAATATGAAAATGACATAGCATCAAAATTAAGTCTGACCCGATGCTGTTATATAGCCACATCAGGAGGAAAACAACAGTCAAGGACCAGGTAATCAGGCTGATGAAGGAAGGTGGTGAGTTAACAAGGAACGACCAAGAGGTATGTGAGGAGCTCAACATGAGATTTAAAGAAGTATTTACAGAGGAGACAGGAAGGACTCCAGGAATTCAGAATAGGGAGGTACACCAACTAACAAAAATCTTCAACACATCCATTGAAACTGAGCAAATACCTGAGGTGTGGAAGATGGCAAATGTAGTCCCAATTATTAAGAAAAGAGACAGACACTAGTCATTAAACTACAGACCTGTTTCACTGACGTGTATAATATGCAAAGTCATGGAGAAGATCATCAGGAGGAGAGTAGTGGAGCACCTAGAAAGACACGAGCTTATAAACGACAACCAGCACGGTTTCAGGGAAAGAAAATCCTGTGACAAACCTACTGGAGTTTTATGACTAGGTAACAGAAGTAAGACGAGAGAGAGGGGTGGATAGACCCTCATTTTCTTGGACTGCAAGAAGGCGTTCGACACAGTTCCTCACAAGAGGTTAATGCAAAAGCTAGAGGATCAGGCACACGTAACAGGAAAGGCACTGCAATGGATCAGAGAATATCTGACAGGGAGGCAACAACGAGTCATGGTACGTGACGAGGTGTCAGATTGGGCACCTGTGACGAGTGGGGTTCCACAGGGGTCAGTCCTAGGACCTGTGCTGTTTTTGGTATATGTGAATGACATAACGGAAAGTATAGACTCAGAAGTGTCCCTGTTTTCAGATGATGTGAAGTTAATGAGAAGAATTAAATCAGTCGAGGATCAGGCAGGACTACAAAGAGACCTGGACAGGCTACAAGCCTGGTCCAATAACTGGCTTCTTGAATTTAACCCTGCCAAATGTAAAGTCATGAAGATCGGGGAAGGGCAAAGAAGACCGCACACAGAGTATAGTCTAGGTGGCCAAAGACTGCAAACCTCACTCAAGGAAAAAGATCTTGGGGTAAGTATAATACCGAGCACATCTCCTGAGGCACACATCAATCAGATAACTGCTGCAGCATACGGGCGGCTGGCAAACCTAAGAATAGCGTTCCAATACCTCACTAAGGAATCGTTCAAGACTCTGTACACCATATACGTCAGGCCCATACTGGAGTATGCAGCACCAGTTTGTAACCCACACCTGGTCAAGCATGTCGAGAAATTAGAGAAAGTGCAAAGGTTTGCAACAAAACTAGTCCCAGAGCTAAGGGGATTGTCCTACGAAAAAAGGTTAAGGGAAATCGGCCTGACGACACTAGAGGACAGAAGAGTTAGGAGAAACATGATAACAACGTATAAAATACTGCAAGGAATAAATAAGGTGGACAGAGACAAGATGTTCCATAGAGGGGACACAGAAACAACGGGTCACAATTGGAAGTTGAAGACTCCTATGAGTCAAAGGGATGCTAGGAAGTATTTCTTCAGTCATAGAGTTGTCAGGAAGTGGAATAGCCTAGAAAGTGATGTAGAGGAGGCAGGAACCATACATAGTTTTAAGACGAGGTTTTATAAAGCTCATGGAGCAGGGAGAGAGAGGACCTAGTAGTAGTATTATTATAATCAAAAGAAGCTCTAAACCACAGGGGTCATACAGCGCAGCTGGGCAGGGCAGGATGCAGGGAGAAGGGGTTGTAAGAGGGAGAGGATGATTAGTAGGGTAGGGAGTGCAGCAGGGTAGTGGATAGTGCAAGAGTATAGCAAGAGATTGAGGTAGAAGGGATTAAGGGAGTGCTAGAGGCACAATCTTCAGAGTTTGTGTAGTAAGTCAGTAAATCAATGAGAGAGTCAGGATTAAAGTTGGGTCCATCAGCAAAAAGGGGAAGGTAAAGAAAGGGCAGCAGAGTGAAGACGTCGTTGAAGGTAAATTCTGCGTGCTCGTTGATAGAGTGGGCAGTCCAACAGAATATGTCGAACAGACACTGGAACCTGACAATGCTCACAGAGAGGGGCAGGGAGACTCTCCATGAGATACCCGTGAGTAAGACGACTGTGGCCGATGCGAAGACGGGAAAGTGTAGTCTCCCAACCTCGACATTGGTGACAAGAAGAATGCCAGAAACTTATACTCGGTTTAATAGAATGAAGTTTTTTATTTAGCAGGTCAGACCAGCATTGTTGCCAACGGGTGCGAAGGTGGGTAGCAATGACCGCAAAATAGTCCGTGAATGGCACACCTCTATATGAAACTAGGAGGTCATGTACTGCTGACCGCGCAGCAGTGTCTGCCTGTTCATTGCCCTGTACGTCAACATGACCAGGGACCCAACAAAAGACAATATCTTTGTGTTTCTAGAGATGCGGCGTAACCAAAGTTGGATACGAAGAACTAGAGGGTGAGGTGTATCAAATTTTCGGATGGCCTGTAAAGCACTAAGGGAGTCTGAAACGACCACAAATGGTGACAAAGGCATAGATGCAATACGGATAAGAGCCACAAGAATGGCATACAATTCAGCCGTAAATATGCTAGCTGAGGGTAATAAATGCCCTAACACGATGCTGTCCGGAAATTCTGCTGAGAATCCGACGCCGTCAGATGACTTTGAACCATCAGTGTACACTGCGATGGCATGGGAATGAGAACGGAAGTGGTCTAGAAAAAAAGAGCGAAAAGCCGCCGTAGGTAGTTGGGCTTTAGCGCAAGGCAGAGGAAAGGAACAGACACGGACAGCAGGAACTTACCAAGGGGGTAGGAGAAAGGGAGATGCCACATGAACATAGAAAGGTGGTAACTGAAGGGAAGACAAGAGAGAATGTAGACGAAGAGAAAAGGGATGAAGTAAACAGGGGCGACGAACAAATGAAGAGCGTCTACTAACATCTGTGACAATCCTATACATGGAAGGATTGTGGAGGTCATGAGAGCGAACATAATAGCGAAGGCAATGTAGAAAAAAAGATGGCGATAACCAAGTGGTTATTAGCAAAGGCACTACAAACATACGTATCCAAGTGCAGTAAGGGGTCAATGGCAGAACGGCCCTTACGGAAGCCATATTGACTAGGGAGAGACTATTGTGTGGCTCTAAATACCACATCAAACGTCTATTAACTAGACGTTCCATCACCTTGCAAACTGCATGGTAAAAGGGAGAACAATAGCAGACTTCCACAGCTGGGGAAGAACTCCTTGCGACCATATAAGATTAAAGAGTCGTAAGAGGACAGTAAGAGCAGACTGATGTAAATGCTGTAGCATACCAGTATGTATGCCGTCTGGCCCAGCTGCCGATGATCGGCAAGCAGAGAGTGTTACCTCCAGTTCTTGAAGGGTAAAAGGCACATTATACCTGGAGTTTACCTGGAGAGAGTTCCAGGGGTCAACGCCCCTGCGGCCCGGTCTATGACCAGGCCTCATGTTGGATCAGAGCCTGATCAACAAGGCTGTTACTACTGGCCGCACGCAGTCCAATGTACGAACCACAGCCTAGCTGGTCAGGCACCGACTTTAGGTGCCTGTCCAGTGCCCGCTTGAAGACAGCCAGTGGTCTATTGGTCTATTTTGGGCCCCTGACACTTATTGTTTTGTCTCTCAACGTGCTAGTGGCACCCCTGCTTTTCATTGGGGGGATGTTACATCGTCTGCCGAGTCTTTTGCTTTCGTAGGGAGTGATTCTCGTGTGCAAGTTTTGTACTAATCCCTCTAGGATTTTCCAAGTGTATATAATAATGTATCTCTCCAGCCTGCGTTCCAGGGAGTACAGGTTTAGGAACTTCAAGCGTTCCCAGTAATTGATGTGGTTTATTGTAGTTATGTTTGCCGTGAATGTTCTCTGTACATTTTCAATGTCAGCAATTTCACCTGCCTTGAAAGGTGCAGTTAGTGTGCAGCAATATTCCAGCCTAGATAGAACAAGCGATCTGAAAAATGTCAACATGGGCTTGGCATCCCTGGTTTTGAAGGTTCTCATTATCCATCCTGTCATTTTTCTAGCAGATGCGATTGCTACAGTGTTATGGTCCTTGAAGGTTAGATCCTCTGTCATGATCACTCCCTGGTCTTTGACATTAGTTTTTCGTTATATTGTGTGGTTGGAATTTGCTTTATACTCCAATGAGATGTTATTTTCCTCACGTTTTCCATATCGGAGTAATTGAAATTTCTCATCATTGAACTTCATATTGTTTTCTGAAGCCCATTTAAAGATTTGCTTGATGTCTGCTTGGAGTCTTGCAGTGTCTTCAATGGTGGACACTGTCATACAGATTCGGGTGTCATCTGCAAAAGAAGACACGGCACTGTGGCTCTAAACCCATGCTGCCCTGGGTTGTGTAATTGATGGTTATCTAGATGAGTGGTGATCTTGCTTCTTAGAACCCTTTCAAAGATTTTTATGATATGGTACGTTAGCGCTATTGGTCTGTAGTTCTTTGCTATTGCTTTACTGCCCCCTTTGTGGAGTGGGGCTATGTCTGTTGTTTTTTAGTAACTGCGGGACGACCCCAGTGTCCATGCTCCCTCTCCATAGGATGTAAAAAGCACGTGATAGGGGTTTCTTGCAGTTCTTGATGAACACTGAGTTCCATGAGTCAGGGCCTGGAGTGGAGTGCATGGGCATGTTACTTATCGCCTTTTCGAAGTCATGTGGCGTCAGGGTAATGTCAGATAGGCTTGCGTTTACCAGGTTCTGTGGCACTCTCATAAAAAATTCATTTAGGTCTTCAACTTTCAGTCGGGTTAGCGGCTCGCTAAAAACTGAGTCATACTTGGACTTTAGTAACTCACTCATTTCCTTGCTGTCATCTGTGTAAGACCCATCCCGTTTTAGTAGGGGCCCAATACTGGATGTTGTTCTCGACTTTGTTTTAGCATAAGAAAAGAAATACTTTGGGTTTCTTTCAATTTCATTTATGGCTTTTAGTTATTCCCGCGTTTCTTGAGTCCTGTAAGATTCCTTTAGTTTTAATTCGATGTTTGCTATTTCTCTGACCAGTGCCTCCCTACGTATTTCAGATATATTGGCCTCTTGTAGCCGCTCTATTATTGTTTGCCTTTGCCTGTATTGGGAGCCCGCTCTCTTTCTAATTTACATCTTCTCCTCCTTTCCCTTAAGAGAATTTGCCTTGAGCAAACCTCAAGTGCCACAAAGTTAATTTGTTCTAGACATAGGTTAGGATCCGTGATGCTTAGGCTATCTTCCCAGTTTGTATCATTTAGGACTTGGTTTACTTGGTCCCACCTTATGTTTTTGTTATTGAAGTTGAAATTGGAGAAGGCTCCCTCGCGACTCATCACATTTTGTCGATCTGGTACCCCCCTCATACATGTCTGGACCTCTATTATGTTGTGATCTGAGTATATCGTTTTTGATATGATGACATTTCGTATTACATCATCATTGTTAGTGAAGATGAGGTCCAGCGTATTCTCCAATCTTGTAGGCTCTATTATTTGCTGGTTTAAGGTGAATTTGGTGCAGAGATTTAAAAGCTCGTGTGTGTGCGAGTTTTCATCTGAGCTGCCTCCTGGTCTTATCTCTGCTACCACATTATTTGCAATATTCCTCCATTTTAGGTGCCTTAGGTTGAAGTCCCCCAGGAGCAAGATGTTGGGGGTAGGGGCTGGAAGGTTTTCCAGACAGTGGTCAATTTTCAGAAGCTGTTCCTGAAAATGTTGGGACGTTGCATCCGGAGGCATGTATACAACCACGATGACCAGGTTTTGATTCTCGATCTTTACTGCTAAAACTTCAACTACATCATTTGAGGCATTTAGTAGTTCTGAGCATATAAGTGACTCTGTGATATACAGGCCAACCCCCTTCCCCTCCTTTTGCCTGTTCACTCTTGTCACATTTGTATAGGATGTAGCCAGGGATCCATATTTCATTGTCCAAGTGATCCTTTATGTGGGTCTCTGTGAAAGCCACAAATATAGCATTTCACTCTGTAAGCAGTCCACGGATGTAAGGTATCTTGTTGTTTGTTGCTGGCTTTAGACCATGTATATTTGCAAAGATGAATGTCGTTGGATTGGTGGTATTGGTGGTATAGGGGGGGGGTCTTTTTTTCCTGGCACTAATATCTGTTGTTCTGGAGTGGAGGCCACTGACTGTGGTTCCACTCCAGTCTTTATACATAAATTCCGTTTTAAATTTTTATTAACACAAAAAAAATTATATAGATTATTATTAGAGATTATATATATTATATATATTATACTATATATATTATATATATTATTATATATATTATTATATATTATTATATATTATATATATTATATATTATATTATATATATTATAGATTATTATAGATTATTATTTATTTTTATACATACCATTGTCAATATTTTTTTCTAGCTTTAGTTTGTAAATAAATTGTTCAACATACTTTAATGATGTTATAATTCGCAATTATTGCATAATCATAATGTACCTTGATCTAAGTTATCATAACATTCACAGTCCAGGACCTGGGAGTGATAATGTCAGGGAATATCACTTTCAAAGATCACATCAATGTATCTTAACACATCTGCCTTGAAAATGATAGGATGGATAATGAGAACCTTCAAAACTAGGGATTCAAAGTCAATGATTATTCTCTTCAAATTGTTTTTTCTCTCTAGACTGTAATATTCCTGTACACTTGTGGCCTCTTTCAAGACAGATGAAATTACATACATAAAGAATAAACAAAGAACCTAAATTACTGGAAACGATTAAATTCTCTTGACTTGTAGTCCTTTTAACACAGGTGAGAAAGATGCATTATAATATACACTTGGAAAATCTTACAAGGATTGGTCCACAACCTGCACATGGAAATATCTTAACGGAAATAAAAAGACTCAGCAGGCAGTGCTACATCACCTCCAGTGAAAAGCAGGAGCGGCACTAATATGATGAGACAGCGCAGCAAGTGTCAGGGGCACAAGACAGTTCATTTGTCTCCCAGGATACATAAGAAGGATTACCAATACATCGTTAGCTGTCTTCAAAACCTATGGTGCTCATGAAGACCAATGGCTGTCTTCAAGACCAATAGGTGTCTTCTAGACCAATGGGTGTCTTCAAGACCCTTGGCTGTCTTCAAGTCCCACTTCTGTCTTCAAGAACCATAGCTGGCTTCAAGTCCCTTGCAGTCTTTGAGACCCATGGCTGTCTGCAAGACCCATGGCAGACTGCAAGACCAACGGATGTCTTCAAGATCTCTGGCTGTTTTCAAGACCCATGGCTGTCTTCAAGACCCATGGCTGTCTGCAAGACCCATAGATGTCTTCAAGGTCCGTGGCTGTCTTCAAGACCCATGGGTGTCTTCAGAACCCATGACTGTCTTCAAGACACATGACTGTCTTTAAGAGGGAGCTGTACATGCACCTGAAGTCAACAACTGACCAGCTGGGCAGTGATTCCAACGGTGGTTTACGTGCGGCTAGCAGTAATAGCCTGGTTCATCAAGATCTGATCCAGTTAGAACATCCTGGTCATGGACCTCGTTGCTAGGGTGTTGACCCCTGAAACTCCCTCAAGGTAGAGTGTAAGTGTTAGTGACCTTACTCCTGCTGTCTCTGTTCATTTAGCAGTAAGTACCTGGGTGTTAGTTACCCTTCACCTGCTGTCACTGTTGACCTAGCAGTAAATAGGTATCTGGGGAATGAGTCACCTTACACCTGCTGTCACTATTCGTCGAGCAGAAAGTAGGTATCAGGGTATCTGCTACCTTACACTTGCTGTCACTGTTCACCTAACAGAAAGTAGGTACCTTGGTGTTTGTCACCTTACACCTGCTGTCACTGTTCACCGAACAGAAATTAGGTACCTTGGTGTTAGTTATCCTACACCTGATGTCACTGTTCATCTACGAGTAAGTAGGTATCAAGGTATTAGTCATCTTACACTTGCTGTCTCTGTTCACCTAACAGTAATTAGGTACTGGGTGTTAGTCACCTTACACCTGCTGTCGCTATTCACCTAGCAGTAAGTAGGTACCAGGGTTTCAGTCACCCTACACCTGCTGTCACTGTTCACCTAGCAATAAGTATATATTTATTTTATTATAATCCAAAGGATTTAAAAAAAATATATTTTAAATATTTCAATAGAGTTATGTATTTAGAACAAAATTTTAATTTATATAAAGCCAAAAAAAAATTACCTTTTAAATTTTAAAATTGTTATACAAGGTTTTAAAAATTCTTTAAGGGTTGACCATGCCCAGCCCTTTTAGGGCAGGGTAGGTGTCAAAGCTGGAGGTTGCTACCATCTGCAGCTCGCAAGCCTGCCTTCCCGTCAGGGAAGATGGCAGACCAGAGAGGCCTAGCTTCTCCCTACCAGCCCCGTGCTGGTGGGGAATGTTGCTAGGCCTGAGGACAGTTCGTCCCAACGATGAGGGGGTTCTTGTACCTCCTCCCATTGGAGACATAGGTCTCAGATACTCCCACGACTGGGAGCCGGAGCCGAGTCGCCATCTGGAATAGACCCGGGCCGGGAGAATTCCCGGCAAATCAACACCTCCTCCTCCTCTTTAAGGGTTATTATTTGAAGATCGCCATGCCCAGCCCTTTTAGGCAGGGTAAGTGCCAAAGCTGGAGCTTGCTACCATCTGCAGCTCGCAAGACTGCCCTTCCCGTCAGCATACCTTGGGTGGGGAATCTGGAAGACCAGAGAGGCCTAGCTTCTCCCTACGAGCCCCGTGAGGGCAGGGAAACTGGCTAGGCTTGGAGACAATTGGTCCCAGAAGATGAGGGGGTACTTGTACCTCCTCCCATGGGAGACATAGGTCTCAGACACTTCCAAGACAGGGAGCCAAGGCCTGGTCACCATCTGGAAAAGACCCGGACCGGGAGAATACCAGCGAATCAACAACAACAAAACTTACTGCAAGGTGAATAGTGATAGCAGGTGTAAGGTGACTAACACCCAGGTACCTACTTTTTACTAGGTGAACAGTGGCAGTAGGTATAAGGGGACTAACACCCAGGTGCCTAGTTACTGCTTGGGGAACACTGAGAGCAGGTGTTAACTAACTTATAATCAAGGTACCTACTTACTGCTATGTGACCAGGGACGGCCAGTGTAAGGTGACCAGCACCCAGGTACCTACTTACTTTTTGCTGAAGAGTGACAACAGGTGTAAGGTAACTAACACCCATGTACCTGTTCACTACTAGATTAACAATTACAGCAGGTGTAAGGTGACTAATACCCAGTTACCTACTGATAGGTTAATAGGAACACAGTGTATGATGACTAACACCCAGGTACCTACTTACTGCTATGTGAAATAATACATACAGAGTCTGTCTGGATAGAATTTTCAGAGGGGTGTGAAAAATTGATTTTAGGCGTGATATATCGTCCTCCAAAATTTAGATAGGGAACAAGGAAAACTACTCTGGGAGGAAATTGTTAAGGCCACAAGGCACGATAACGTAGTAATTCTAGGGGACTTTAACTTTAGTCAGATTGATTGAAATTTCTTGCCATGTAATTTAGAATCTAATGACTTTTTAGAAGTAGTTCAGGATTGTTTTTTGAAGCAGTTTGTGACAGAACCTACAAAGGGAAATAACCTACTTGATTTGGTTCTGGCAAACAAGGAAACCTGTGTTATTAATTTAGAAATTACAGAGGAACTCGGCACATGCGACCCCAAATCAATTACCTTTAGCATTGAATGGATGTATGATACTAGGGATAATTTAGTAACGGTCATAGATTTTTGTAGCAGACTACAATGGGCTTAGAGAACACTTATCATCTGTGGACTGGGGTAACGAAGAGAGGTATCAATATGACAGTTTTCTTAACACTATACAGGCTGCCCAAAGAACATTTATCCCGTATAAAGAAATTTGATCAAGTAGAAATAACCCAAAATGGATGAATAATAGGCTCAAATATCTTTTAGGGCAGAAGAAAGGAATTTATAGGCGCATAAAAAGAGGTGAGGGACATCTTATAAATCAGTATACTGAAATTAAGAGGGACATTAAGAAGGGGATAAGAAAAGCTAAACGGGACTATGAAATTAAA
>WNWK01040482.1:0-16947 GCA_009830355.1 Cherax destructor | reverse complement strand
GGAATATTGCGCCAAACCCCGCACCTTTCAAGGCAGGTGAAATTGCTGATTTTAAAAAAATGCAAAAGAACCTTCACCGAAAAAGGGCGAAAACCCCACCAAAACAGGGGGGAAGGGGAAAGTTCCTAAACCTGTATTTTTAAAAACCGAGGCGGGATAGATACTTATTATTCCATGGAAAATTCTCGGGGCTTAGTACCAAACTTGCACAAAAAAAAAAACCCCTCAAAAAAAAAAGACTTGGCAGGCGATGTAACCCCCCCCAATGAAGAGGGGGGGGTGCCAAAAACCTTTGGGGGACAACACAATAAGTGTCAGGGGGAAGATTGTTCAACCCCCCCCCAATTACATCAGGGGATTACCAAAAACCCCCCTCCGTCTTCAAGGGGCCTTTTGGACAGGCACCTCAAGGGGAAAACCGGATCAGGGGGGGCCGTGGTTCGTACGTTGGACTGCGGGGGGCCAGCAGTAACAGCCTGGTTGATCGGGCTCTGGCCCAACAGGAGGCCTGGTCACAGCCCGGGGCCCGGGGGGCGTTCCCCCCCGGGAAATTTTTTCCAGGTAGCCCCCAGGTAGACAGTTGTGACCGGGTGTGGACTAGTGAATTGCTCATTACTTTATAATTTGTTCATGATTGTAACCATGTATAAACGTAAGTAAGTAAATTTATTACATGTTAACCCCTTGTGAGTTCATTCCTTTTTGTAACTTGTGAGTTCTTTCCCCTTTGTAACTTGTGAGTTCATTCCTTTTTGTAACTTGTGAGTTCATTCCTTTTTGTAACTTGTGAGTTCATTCCTTTTTGTAACTTGTGAGTTCATTCCTTTTTGTAACTTGTGAGTTCATTACCTTTGTAACAGGGGGAGTTCATTCCTTTTTGTAACTTTGGAGTTCATTACCTTTGTAATTGGGGAGTTCATTACCTTTGTAATTGGCATTCATTCCTTTTTGAAATTTTTTGGGGAGTTCATTCCTTTTTTGTAACTTGTGAGTTCATTACCTTTGTAACTTGTGGGTTCATTTGTAGTGATACCGCTCTTGTGGAGAGCCGCAGCAGGACACAATCGGCCCCCCCCGGGGGCCCCCTAACAATAACAACAAACAGTACGGCGATGGCCCAGCATGGCGTGTGGTCTCGTTTTTAAAAAAAATAAAATTCGTGATGCAGATTACAGGGAAAAGCTTAAATATGTCGCCAGTAGCTATAGCTTTTTTGAGGACATATGCCCTTAAATCACCTGTCCTGCAGCAGCAGTCTTTGGGGATGTATTTTCTTCTGTTGCAGACATGTACCAGGGTTTTTTGTGTTCAATAAAGCCTAGAAATGGGGCCCTGTTTTTATCACAACAATTTATTGAACACAAATACCTTTTACCATAAAAAAAACATCTACACATTTTTTTGGGAATTGCTGATCGAAACATAATCATCATCGAATTCTTGAAGACTACTTATATGATAAATTTTTTTTAAGGTATTCAAAAAAAGATAAATTATTATTGTACAGGAGAACTAACAAATTTTAAATCTGGGGGTTATCTTGGGATTCTATAATAAGTCTTCCTAGTTGTTATAAACACTTTTCTATAATCTCCTTCATGTACCAGAGTGTCGCTGCTATAAAAAAGATTTTCGGGTTACTGCTGATAATGAACCTAACTGGTATAAACTGGTGAACTATAGTAGTGAAAACATCCCCGGGGGCGAATCCCACTATGGCGGGTTTTTCTGGCTCTAGCTCTTTTCCCCAAAAAAGGGTGCATCCTGCTAGGGGTAGTCCCGGGAAAATGTAGTGATCCTGGGGGCTGGGTTTTTTGATGTATATTTGGGTGTATATTTCCCCGCTGTATGGTCCTTATGGGTTTACTGTTTTGTTATGATTATGATAGTAATTGCCTAACCCTTTTTTCCCCGGATAAAGATTTTTTTTCGATTTAACTCTAATTCCTTGTCACAGTTTGTTAGATGAAATTTAGAAAAGGGGTTTTTAGGGTTCTATGAGCACCCCCGAGGTCTCAAGTGAGAACAAAAATTTATATATTTTGGTTAAATTGTATTATTCAATTTAATGTGTATTCACATATCTATACAATTGTAGATTTTTATACTTTTTTAGAGGATAAACTTCTGTGGTGTAAATTAACATATATAAACATAATGCAATTGGAAAAAACCCAAAAAAACTAGACCTAAACCCCACCACCCCTAAAAAAGAAAAAAAACCCCGGGATGCAGTGAAACCCCCCCGTGAAGAGCGGGGGGGCCATGAGTACACAAGGAAAAAACACAATAAGTATCGGGGGGCCCAAAAAACTGTTCATATGCCTTCCAACATCGGGGATTACCAAAGACCCCCTTTTTTCTTAAAAAGGGGGGGGCTGGACAGGCCCCCAAAATCAGTACCAGATCAGTGGTTCGTATGTCACTTCGCATGTGGCCGGCAGAAAAAACCATGTTGATCAGGCCCTTATCCACTGTGAGGCCTGGTCATGGACTGGGCTGCGATAACATTAACCAACGGAACACTCTCCAAGGGTGTATGTAGGGGATATACAAATATTCAAATGGTAATATAAGACCTTGGAATATATTGAAATAAAACTTGACCTCTTTGTGGATGTTAAGATCTGGTTTTAAAAATTAAAAAAAAATAAAGGTATATTCACGTAGTGGTGGTGAATTTCCCCATTTACAAAAAGGGTAAGTTTTAAAAGGGGAGTTATACAGCTTAAAATACGTGGTATGGATTTCTAAATAATACAGTGGTCCCCCTTTTACGTAAAAATATTATGGTGAATAAAACATGACAATTATAAAATATTTTATTGACATGACAAATATTTAAAAGAAAAAATTTTTTTTTTAAAGATGGTAAGGCATACTTAAAATTTTAAAAAATAGTTTCACAGAGGTAAGCAAAATACAGCCACATAAGTGGTATACTAGTAAAATCAAAACATACAAATTTTAAAAAAAAATGTTACCACAAGTTACTCACAACACGAAAATAGACTAATAATACCGTTTTGTAAGGGGGTTAGCCCCCAGTCATGGTGGGGATAAAGGGGGACACATTGTAAAAAAGTGGAATTCATTTCGTATTTTCAAAACATTAGCAGACACATCAGTTCAACATGAATAATATCGATACAAGTAACTCAGCCTTTGCTACCCCATTTTATACGTGGACATAGTCAGATCCCCCCTTTACACCCCTTTTTTTTAAGTCCTCGCTCACCCCCTCTAAATAGCTATATTATCGTTTAACCCCAACCCACTCATTAGGAAGGCCTAATACTTTCTCTTCATCATGAAACCGAGGCGCATCATACTAAAAAAAAAATCTTAAATAATTACGTCTCCTCCTTCGACCCCCCTTTTTACGCCCATATAGATAGAAGTGGGGCACCTTGTTTTTGCCCCATACCCAGATTATACGACCAATCGATTAATCTTTTAACACCTGGGGGAAAATGACGTGAAACGCGGCGGGTGTCTCTAACCTGAAAATCACCCCCGTTAGGGTTAATTATCTTTGCCTTTATTTTTAGTTACATACGGATAAAAGCAGGGGACCCTCTCCCAAATTTTATTTATTCTGCTTATCGATTAATCTTAAAAAATAATTGCGGGCTTCATCGCCCATAAGAAAAGATAGGGGAGAGAACTGAAGGGGGGAAAAAAAAGGGGTGGTGCACTGAGAAGTCTGCGGAGACAAAAAACGTTATAAAGAAAGCGAAGGGGAATGTATGGGGTATAGTTATACCAACGCTCTTTTTTGGGGAGAGGCATGAGTGGTGAATGTTGCAATAAGGAGAAGGCGAAGGCAGTGGAGATGTCATGTCTGAGGTCAATGTGTGGTGAGAATATAATGCAGAAAATTCGTAGTTTGGAAATTAGGAAAAAAGGGTAGGATTACTAAAACTATTACCCAAAAAGGGTGAGGAGGATTTTTTTTAATGGTTTGGACATGTAGAGAGGGTGGAACAAAATAAAATGATTTCCCGGGGTGTATAAATTTTGTGGGGGGGAAGGGGGGGGAGGGGTCAGCCTAGGAAAGGTTGGAGGGAGGGGAAAAAGGGGGTTTTGTGTTCGGGGGGGTTGAACTTCCAGCAAGCACGCGTGAGCATATTTGGCAGGAAAGGGGAAGGGGGGCAAATGGTTTTTTAAACTTGACCCCGCTGTTCGAGTGTGAGCGAAAAAACATTTATGAAGGGTTTTGGGAAACCGGCAGGCCGGACGAGTCCCCGGGGATGGGGGAAAGGGTTAATGTTCGGTTTTTTAATTAGTGTGCAAAACCTCCCCTCATTTTGGAAAAATTACTTCAGTTTGGAAGAAAACACCAAGCAAAACAATTTTGGTTTACCATTAGTTTCCCCCAAAAAAACTGCAAATTAATTTGCTGGGGTTAACCCCAAACCATTTTTTAAAAGCAACAAAAATCTTTCCTGGTCACAAGTCCACTCGGGGACATCTTTGGAAGCCGAGTCAAAGGTGTAGCTATGGTGGAAAATCTGGCTATGAGAGTGTGGGGGAATCCCCTTTTGGGCCCCTGAAGGAGCGGACAGCATCCGCCGTCATAGTTCTAGAGAATTTCTGCAGAACCGAGATTTTGGGGTCGTCTTTTTCCTTTTTCCTTCTTTTTTGAGGCTTTTTTCCCTTTAAAGGGTTTGCCTGGCTAGTTTATCCAATAACCTGTCAAGTTTTCGAGATTTTGGAGACATTTGGGGATGATGATGAGTTCATCTAGGTAGAGCATGAGTGTGCCACCTAGGAGAGTACGGATAATCGTCGTCATCAAACGGCTGAACGTGATCGGGGTTCCTCACAAGCCTAAGGGGGAAAACTTTTAAACGTAATGACCAGTAGGCGTCGAGAACGCGGGTTTGTTCTTTGTTTTGGGCATAAAAAAGGGGGGTCTGCCAAAACCTTGAAGAAGATCAAGAGTCGAAAAGATTTTTTTATCGCCGATGTTCTGCAACAGGTCATTCAAAAACTGACAATGGAAAATCGGATCGTCCCCAAATGTTTAGTTTTCCTGTAATAAAAAAACAGGACGCCATGTTCCGTCTTTCTTGGGAACCAGGATGAGGGGGGTTCCATGGGGGGAATTGGCTCCTCAGTAACTCCTTCCCCGGAGCATCCTTGCAATGAGCTCTTCATCAAAGACCGTTGCTATTTAAGCCAAAATTTCACGTTTTTACCTATTCAGCATGACAAATACAAAACAGTAGACCGTCGTTTAACACGGTTTGGGGTTTAGCACAAATTGCAGAATTGGGCCATATTTTTTTTAAACGTTGTACAATTAATTCAACACGGTTGTGGGGGAAAACATTTTGAGGGCGGTTTGCCCCGGGTTCACGATTGAGTCAACGGGGAGACCTACTGCCATCCCCACCCCCCCCATCCCCACTTGACTGACTTTTCCGACTTGACTGAATAACTTTACTGACTTTGACTTACTATTGACTGACTTACTGACTTGACTGAATGACTTACTAACCCACCGAATGACTTACTGACTTGACTGACTGACTGGGGTTTTCTTATTTCGTGTCAGTATCATAAAAACACTTGTTTAGTATATCTTTATACAGCTGGTCCCCCTTTCTGTGACGTCACGGCCCCGGGGGTCGAAAAGGCCCCAGCGCAGGTGCACAGCCTATCATAGGCAGACTGCCTCACTACGTTAGACCTACAGGCAAAAAGACGGGGGTGCGGGACTCTCCTTTCACTTACTGTAAATATACCGTAACCATCCAACAATATCTTTGACCCCCTTATATCTCTCCCAAGACCCACCGACAATGACTGACTAACTGACTTGACTGAATAACTTACTGACTTGACTTACTGACTTGACTGAATAACTTATTGACTTGACTGACTTACTGACTTGACTGAATGAATTACTGACTTGACTGAATGATTTATTGACTTATGAATGACTTACTGATTTGACTGAATAACTTACTGACTTGACTGACTTACTGACTTGACTGACTGACTTTGACTGACTGACTTGACTGACTTTGACTGACTGATTTGGGCGAACTGACTTAAGGGTTTGACTGAATAACTTACTGACTTGACTGAATAACTTACTGACTTGACTGAATAACTTACTGACTTGACTGAATAACACTAACTTGAAAAATTTTCTGACTTGACTGGCTGAATTACTGAATGACTTAAAGTTAACTTTTTCGCTGAGGGACCCTGAAACTGTCTAGAGCAGCTGATGCCTTACCGCCAGTTGTATAATGTACTGCAGGGTAAATAGAATAGAAATCCATTACATAATTTATGCCCCGTACAACCATCGACTTCAGTACCAGAACCTCTACCATCCCCCCTCAGCCCAGTAGGGCCACACCATAACTCCCACTCTCTTCCCAAAATCGACAAACACCAGAAACCCACAATTTAAGGTAAAAATACTACTATTTATGTTGCATTTGTAGTCTCAAGCAGTAAAACAGCATAATGCATCACGATAATGAACTACACTTATATATTCCTTTTATTTTTGTAAGATCTGGGCTATAAAAAAAAAAGGTGTTTCTTTTTGGGGCTCCCGGACGCGTAACCCTATTTTTCCCTAAGTTCTTCAGTTTGTCTAACACGGTTTTGTATAACAAAGCATTTTCGGGAAAATGTAACTACCGTGTTAAACGACGGTCTACTGTATGTCATGCCGAGTTTAGCCTATTCAGCAAGGGTGTTATTTGCCGAATTATCAAAATGTTTTTTTTTGGTCATAAATCAGTGTAAATGAATTCAAACATAGCCCAAAATTATATAATTAATTTTGAACAACATTTAATAAATTTTAACCGGTAATAAGCCAAATTGATCAATTAGGCGGAATGCCTTTAAAAATTAATTTTTCAAAAGTATATTTATAGGTTAATAATATTTTTTTTTTACTGAACATTATATAAATGTTTTTATTAATGAACTAAACTTTCCTTAGAAACTACAACTATCCTAACTGGACCTCATGATTATTTAAACCAAATTATTCTAAATATATCATAGATCAGTTAAAACTTATTTAAATTACTTAAAATCAATTATTTATATATTTTTTATTATGTTCATATTGATTTTTCGCATCTTTACGGCATAAACAGATTTTGTCTCCGTTTATTCTGGTTGGAAAGATATTTCATTTTAATCCTAATTGCTGGTTTGGCGTATTCGGTGGGGTTAGTATTCCAGCCCATCCCATTGTCCCATGTTCCGGTTGGTACCACAATCAGCTCCACATTGTGGTCCGGGGGGTTTTATTCCGGTCGGGTGGAAACATTGAGGAGTGTTTTCTTAAGATAATGCTGTCCCTTTTCACCTAGTAGTAAGTAGGTACTTGGGTGTTAGTCGACTGGTGTGGGTCGCATTCTGAGTCAAAATCAACCTGATTGCCCGGAAATGCTCTACATATCCGATGTCTTGCTGTGTAAAGAATTGTCAGTTAGGTCTGAATAATTTGCATCATGTATTTCTAGAAATAAATATTATTAGTATTAAATATTGTTTACTCTCCATTTAGGAGGTTAGAGGCAAAAAGTTCGCTCGTTCTCTTATACCAGGCAAGGACAACAACAAAAATAAATATATCACCAATTGAATGTATATATGTCTAGACCCCATCCCCCTTGATCGGGTGGACACGACCACCCCGCATATTATCACTGTACAAGACAGAATAAGACAGGTGGGTTTACTGTCCCCACCTAGGGGGTTATGGAGAAGTTCGTTCCCTCTCTTATATTCATATATGAGTAGTATAATTCATATAATCGTATATAACAAGTAAGTCATCTTCAAAATTCTAAACTTTCCTAACTATACTGAAAATTCATTCTTCTATTAAACAAATATACTCAATAGTCATTAAAAAATTTCCCCAGTTATATATATAAACAATCATTATTTAAAAACTATAACTGGTTATAATCCTCTTTAAGGGGGCTTTTGACGAGGTAAAGATTTTCGGTCTGAGGTTGGACCTTTTGGTCTTCTTCCTCAGACCGAACCTAATTACCCCCAATCCCCCTCCCCTATCCCATCTCCTCCATTCCCCTTTTCCTTTCCCTTCTTCCTCCATCCCTTCCTTAGTTCCTTCCCAGTTTTACCCTGGGAGCTTCTCTCCTCAGGCATTCTAGTTCCTAGGTAGGGGAAGAGTATCGTGGTCCATCCATTCCGTTGAGGTCCTTGGCGGTGGTGTAGTTTGCCGTGGAATCTGGATCGCCTTGGGATGTCCCGATCCTCCCCCGGTCCCCGGGGGGGCCTTGGGTTCTTTCGGGTGACGGGGGGATTCCTTCGGGAGACCACCTTTCGGTTCAGTTGTGGTGGAACCTTTTGTGGTGGATATCCGGCCGCCCTCTTTTTTGTCCGCCGAGATGGCCGGTGGATGGGGGTTGCTATCCAGGATTGTTTTGGGTTTCTGGCATGAAGGGTAGGGTATGGCACGGGTTCCATGCAGCATCTGCACTACTTGCGGTGTTGAGGTCCTCGGCGGGAGGGGATTTAGGGCTCCATTCATTCCTCCTAGGAGCTATTCCTCCGTTCCCCACCCCTTTTTATTTTTTTTTTATTTTTATTTTATTTTCTTTTTTTTTCTTTTTTCATAAAAATAAAAAGAAAGAAATAACCTCCCATTTAAACCCCATGAACCCACTACCCCTGGGCCCCTTCCTGATACCGCACCCAGTACTGACCCCCTGTTAAAAAACCTTTGAACACCTCCCCCATGCCCCTGTACCTTTGCTGGTGCCGGTTCGTCACCCTGCTTCAGGTACCGAGGTTCTGACCCCTTTTGACATATGTGACCTTCGCTCTTTCTGACCTTGATTCCGGCTTCCCGCCCGACGGTGCGGCAATTTTCGAATCGCTCGCCCGTCTCCCCGGACCACCCGGCCCCACACCCAAACGACCAAGACCCACACATGATGATTCGACACTTCCTTCTCATTCATCTCAGAAACGACCAGCTCGTCACGCACTCCCCTTAAACTTCTGTTTCACACTACTCAATGGACGTTTTTAACTCTGCAACCGACTTCTCCTAATACCTATCTTTCAGACCATAATATTGGTAAGGCTCTGCTTGCCATGTTGGGGGATATCTCATTTCACGCTCTCAATTCTTGTTGTGGTTTTTGCCATTTTCCCCCCGCACCATTGTCCAACGAAATTTCCAGAAAATGTGGTGATGACTTTTTAGAGCAGCTTGAGCCCAAGAACTCCCTATCCTTAAAGTTGACACTTTTACTCCCCTGCCAATAAGCGGGCGTTATCCTTCAATATAGCCCCGTTTAACATTTGACTGCCGTGAACTACCACCTTCGGTTTACATTGCAGGTCAATGTTTACAAGTTTAAAGGTGACCCCTACACCACAACAGTGTAGAAATTTCTGGCATTTTGGTCAGTGAGTGAAATTTTGCAGGTCCATGGCCGAATGCCCAGTCTGTGGTGCCGACGCCCCATGCCAGTTCTTCTTGTACATTACCTCCCCTTCCCTTAACTGTCATGAAGGACATCCATCTTACTCCCCCCTTTTGTCAGGTTTACCTGAAGAGGGAAATACGTTGTCCCCAAAAGAGGCAGAAGGTTTTCTCTATGTTGGCCGTCTCTCATCTACGCCTTCGGGAGATTTCCCCCGTATTTCCTATTCTTGCATTGAAACGTGCCCCCTTCTGGGGTCCCAACTTCCTGGGCTTCCTTTGTGGTTACAACATCCTCAGTCACCCCGTCTCGGAATTTTTGTGTTCTTGGCTCCGAGGGGCCCTACCTCGGCATCTCCTAATTTCCACCTCCTTCCTCTACTCACTCGCACAGTTCTGAGTCTACACGTCCCCCGTCCTTCGCCTAAACCTCAGTGCCCCCTTCTTTCATAAGTCCGGCAACAAATAACTATTGCCGGGTTCTTGTCTTCGTCTCCGACTAGTTCTGTAACGCGTTTGGAGGTTCATCCTCCTCCTCGATACTACCTTCATCCCCCGTCCCCTCCCCCTGCCCTTCGACAGTTTCCCTTCCATCCCCCCTCCTTCTACTTTAGTACAGTCTATAGACTCCCCGATAGTTGCTCACTCTTCTTCCATTTCTAATGTAGTCCCACATTCTGTTTTGTCTTTGAAAATCTGGAAGCTATTGCAGAATATATTGCAGAGTCTGGAACGTTGATGGACACCGCTCCACCTTCGGTTCCTCCTCCTCTCTCTTCATCTACACCCCTCCTCCCCTTAGGCGTCCCTCCTCTGATTACGAGTCTTCCGGTCCTCCACCGGGACTTTTCTAACCCTAGTCCATAGATACCTCTAACTTCGGCTTCTATCTTTCTTTCTATAAATCATGGCTTATTTGCAGTGGAATATCCGAGGCCTCAGGGTAACCGGGGTGAGCTTCAGGTGTTGCTCTCCCAATTTTTCCCTTTTTTGGTGTCTGTTTGAAGAACCCAAAAATTTCAATCCTCTGTTATCCGGCCCTTTTCAGGCTATGATTTTTATATTCATCGGATCCTTTTTCCGATGGATCCTTTAACAAATTTCTCTTCTTATACTCACTGGTGTTCCATATCGTCAGCTCTATGTTCATTCTTTCTACATTACACCCGCCCGTATCCACTTGAATAAGTGGTATGCACCTGTTCTTTATATCTCTCCCCTTCGCGAGCATTGTCTTCCCAGATGTTGATTTTCTGGTTTCTTCCAACCGCCTCCTTCTATTACTTGGTGATTTTAACGCACACCATTTTCTTTGGAGGGTCGCACTGTGACTCCGTGACGTTCAGTTGAGGCATTTTTTTGCTTCTCTCCCCCTCCATGTTTTTAGGGTACTCCTACCCATTTTGATCCCCGAACTCATTCTTTCTCCTGAATCGATCTTTCCATCTGCTCTTCATCAACTGTCCTTGGCCCACCTTGTCTGTCCTCCCGGACTTGCATGATAGCGATCATTTCCCAATCATCCTTAGGCCCCCCTTCGTTTTCCCTCCCCTCCTCGTAGCCCACGCTTCAATTTGACCGGGAAATGTGACCTTTACGGACAACTTACTGCCTTTCATGAGGTTCCTTTCGTCCCCCATTGATGAGGTTTTACATCTCTTTTCTTCCTCCGTCTTCACGGAAACCATTCTATCCCCCAAACCCGGAAAGCATTCTCAAGTGCGTGCCTTGGTTTCTCCTGCTTGTGCTCGGGCAGTACGTTTGAAACGCGCTGCATGGGGCAGGTATCGGTATAACAGAACCACAGAGAGACTCCGGTTTTAAGCAGAAAGAGCAATTGCTCCCTTGTCATACGGACGTTAAAGCACTTACTGGTGAGATTACTTTTTCTACGGTCACTTCGGCTTCCTCAATGAGTGCAGTCTGGAAGAAAGTGCGGGAAATTGAGTGGTAAATTCTCCCCGACCTGGCTCCTGTCCTTCCAGGTTGCCGGTGTCGATATAGCACACCCTCTTGCCGTTGCCACTGAAATTGGTAATCATCTGGTCCGCATTTCTCAAGGGCTCCATCTTTTCCCCTCGTTCCTTTTTCTAAGTCTGCCAGCGGGGTTAAAGCCCTTAGATTTTTCTTCTCTTAGAGAAGAATCTTATAATTTGCCTTTTACCCTTCAAGAACTGGAGGCAACCTCTCTGCTTGCCGATCATCGGCATCTGGGCCAGACGGCATGCATATTCTATGCTACAGCATTTACATCAGTCTGCTCTTACTGTCCTCTTACGACTCTTTAATCTTATAGGGTTTCCAAGGAGTTCTTCCCCAGCTGTGGAAGTCTGCTATTGTTCCCCCTTTTCGCAAACCAGGTACCTCTTACTACCGTCCCATGGCTCTTACCAGTGCAGTTTGCAAGGGATGGAACGTCTAGTTAATAGACGTTTGGGTGGTATTTAGAGACGCACAATAGTCTCTCCCCTAGTCAATATGGCTTTCGTAAGGGCCGTTCTGCCATTGACCCCTTTGCCTTGGATACGTATATTCGTAATGCCTTTGCTATTAACCACTCGGTTATCGCTATCTTTTCGACCTTGAAAGGCTTAGGGCCACAACTTGGAGATATAATATCTTGGCCCAGGCCCACTCTTTAGGCCTCCGGGACAACCTACCATTCTTCCAAGGCCTTCTTAAGAACATAAGAACATAAGAACATAAGAAAAGGAGGAACACTGCAGCAGGCCTTGGCCCATGCGGGAGCCAAATTTTCCCCGACTTAAGCAATGCCCGACCCATCCAGGTCAGGTTACATTCATTAAGGAAGGAGCACGGCATCTGACCTAGTAGCACAAACTAGTCGGGCCCAACTCACCCACCCGCACCCACTCATATATTTATCCAGCCTATTTTTAAAACTACACAACGTTTTAGCCTCTATAACTGTACTCGGGAGTTTGTTCCACTCATCGACAACTCTATTACCAAACCAATGCTTTCCTATATCCTTCCTGAATCGAATTTATCCAACTTAAAGCCATTGCGGAGTCCTGTCAATACTAGATATTTTTAGCACGCTATTTACATCTCCTTTATTTATTCCTGTTTTCCTTTATACACCCCAATCTTTTCCCCCAATTCTACGCCTTTCTGGAGTGCAGATTCAGGGCCCTCAGTCTATCCTCAAGGGAAGATTTCTGATACATGGAATCAACTTAGTCATCCTCCTTTTTTACGTTTTCCAGAGCATTTATATCCATTCTGTAATACGGTGACCAAAACTGTGCAGCATAATCTAGATGAGGCCTCACCAAGGATATATAGAGTTGAAAGAACAACCTGAGGACTCCTATTATTTATGCTTCTTGATATGAAGCCAAGGATTCTGTTCGCTTTATTGCGAACACTTATGCACTGCTGTCTTGGTTTTAAAATTACTGCTAACCAGAACTCCTAAATCCTTTTCCAAACAGTATTAAAGATCTATATTATTTAGTTTATATGTGGCATGGTTATTGTCCTGTCCAATATTTAGAACTTTTTTATCTATATTAAACTGCATCTGCCACTTCTCCGACCACTGCATCAGTCTATTCAAATCTTCCTGGAGTGCTCTAATGTCCTCATTTGAATAATTGGACGGCCTATTTTGGTGTCATCGGCAAACTTGCTTATGTCGCTATTTATTCCCTCATCTATGTCGTTTATGTAGATTGTGAACAACAAGGGGCCCAAACTGACCCCTGTGGAACACCGCTTGTGAACTTCCCACTCTGATTTCTCCCCATTTTGCAAACTCTCTGCTGCCTTTTTCCCCATGCCTCTATCAGGAAAAAATTTCTCCTCCTTTTTCCGTGTGCCTTAATTTTCCTCAATAGTCTCTGATGTGGGACTCATCAAAAGCCTTACTGAAGTCCATATACACAATATCATATTCATTACCATGATCTACCTCCTCAAACACCTTAGTGAAAAAATTATTAAATTTTAGGCAGGAACCCCTTTTGTAAAACCGTGCTGAGATTCTTTGATTAATTTATGCTTTTCAAGATGGCTGCAATTGCCTCGGCAATTATTGATTCCATAAATTTTCCCACTATGGAGGTTAGGCTTATTGGTCTATAGTTCGAGCTAGGACCTGTCACCTGCTTTGAAAAGGGGATTACATTCGCCATTTTCCACTTATTTGGCACCATGCCGTTTGCAGTGTATGTTGAAAGATTAGCCAACGGTTTAAGCTCCTCTTTACATTCCTTTGAACCCTTGCATACAGTTCATCAGGGCCTGGGGATTTGTTAGGTTTCAATTTATCTTTTGTCAAGGACCATGTACGTGACCCTAATCGTGCATAGTTTACTATCATCCTGTTCTACATAATTAATTATTTCTGGAAAAATTAGTATCTTCCTGTGTAAAAACTGAGGGAGTAAGTGTTAAACATTCTACACTTTTTCCTTATCACTGTTCCGGAGCTGACCTGAGTGACTTTTTAGTGGGCCTATCTTGTCCCCTAATCTTACTTCTGTATACCTGAAAAAATCCTTTTGGGTTAGTCTTCGATTCTCTCGCAACTTTAACCTCATAGTCTTTTTTTTGCTTTTCTTATTCCTTTTTTTTTCTCTTTAACTGAAAAATATTGATTACCTAATTGCCCCTCTCCTTTTTGATTCGCCTATATATGCCTCTTTTGACCAATGAGATGTTTTAATCTATTGTTCATCCATTTAGGATCATTTTTGTTTGATCTGATTTCCTATTAGGAACATAAGCTGTCTGAGCAGCTAGAACTATTCTCTGGAAAACGTCATATTGGCAATCACCACCTACCTGACCCACTGTCAGGTCTTCCCAAATTCAGCCTACCCAGGTAATTTTTCAGTCCTTTGAAATCAGCCAGGCGGAAGTCGGGACAGAACTTGATTTCCATTAGTAGGGTAATTCCATGATATATTAAAACTGAGTGATTTGTGATCACTTTCCCCAAGCTCATCATTAACCTCAAGATTATTAACTAGCGTTTCCCTGCTGGCAAGAACCAAGTCTAGCAGGTTATTTCCTCTGGTTGGTTCTGTCACCAACTGTTTCAAAAACAATCCTGAATCGTATCAAGAAAGTCACTTGACTCTAAATTTCCTGTCAAATTGCTCCAGTCAATTTGTCTAAAGGTTGAAATCTCCCATTAGCACAACATTTTCATGTGTGATGCCACAATTTCACCCCATAGAGTTTACTCCCTATCAAGATTTGGGGGCCGGGAAATCACACCCAAAATAAGTTTTACAGGCCCTCAAGAAGCTGTAACCAAAGAGATTCAGTGGCTGACGCCTAATTTTATATCTTGTCTAACACAACACTTTAAATTGTCTCTGACGTACATCCTACTCCACCACCTCCTTTGACCCTATCAGTGTGGAATAATTTATAGCCTTTATGTGACATTCAGAAGGCAACTCTCTATCTTTCAGATTGAGCCAGGTCTCAGTTATAGCAATAATATCTATGTTTCCTGCACTTGCAATTAATCTTAGCTCATCTATCTTATTTCTTACACTCCTGCTATTAGTATAGTAAACCTTAAGGGAGCTAGTCTCTTGTTTTCCCCTGCTGTCTCCTTTGTTTGCTGTCATCCATTGCCCTTATTTGTAACTTTATGATGAATGTCTTTTTATACACTTACTGTTTTCAGCCCTGTTTGCAAACTGACTGTTTTCCCACACACCCATACCTCTATCATCTATCAGTTTAAAATACTAGGCATGTCAGCAATGGCCCTCTCAATCGAGTTGGCAAGTGCTTCCACCCCCGTCCCAGAGAGATGTACCCCATCCCTTGCATACAATCATGTTTGCCTAAAAGTTGTCCCAGTTGTCAATGAATGGGATTGCAAGTTCCTTGCGGATCTGTCTAGCCAGCAATTTGCACCAATTGCCCTAGACAACCATTCATTTCCCACTCCCTTCTAGGCAAGATGCTACATATGGGTTGGGACCCCTCCCTTGGACTTAATTAGCTCTATAGCTGACCCCGTACTTATCTAGCAACTCTTCTCTCCTACCCTTCCCAATATTTTCCACCAGCACTGAGACAGATAATGGGCTTGTTCCCATTACCTGACATGATATCTAACCTGTTGACTATGTCTCCAACACCAGCTCCAGGGAAGCACCCTCTCTCGCCCCTCTTATTCCCCATTACAGAAAACACGGTCCATATATCTTACCTGCGAGTCACCTACAAAGAATTTGCTTACCTCTATTAGCAGGGGAAGAGTACCTTTACCTTCACTGGCCTCTGGAGTACACTCATCCTGAAGAACAGAGAAGCGATTTCCACCTTCAAATCTTCTCTCTTAACTTTCCTTATTTTGATGTTCCTGCCATTACTGAACCACTTGCCACTTGTAGCAGGTGCGGACTGCACCCACTCCTAGAGCCCTTTCCTCCCCCCACCCTTCTCGCAGGTAGTGGCAGACTGCACCTTTTACTACTGGTATCCCTTTTCCCCTCCACCACTCCAGCCCTTCATTCCCACTTCCAACGCCATAGGGTGTCTCCCAGGGATGTGTTCTGAGCACAACACTCTTTTTGCTTGCTATAAATAATCTGGCATCTGTTCTCCCATCCAATATTTGGTCATCGCTCTATGTGGATGACTTTGCTATAACTTTTGAGGTGCTGACTGTCACCTCATTGCAGTTTCCCTCCAGCATGCCATCAACCGGGTTTCTGATTGGGACCACTCACGGGTTTAAATTTTCTAGTAGCAAAACTCATCAAATTACGTTTACTAGACGTTCAGTGGTTTTCCCGAACATCCATTGTACCTATCGGCCCCACGTATCCCAGAAGTTTATTGGGGTTTCTCGGCCTCCTGTTCGACCGTTGATTGTCCTGGAAACCTCACATTAAATCTCTGAAGGCAACTTGTCACAGCCGGCTGAACCTTCTTAAAACCCTGCACATCTTCCATGGGGGCTGATCGTAGAACTCTCCCGCCTGCATTCAGCCCTAATTTTGTCGAAACTCGATTATGGTGACCAGATATATTCGGCGGCCTCCCCTGCTACTCTTTCCATCCTTAATCCCCTCCATCACCAGGGATTACGCTTATGCCTTGGGCATTTCCGTTCTTTCCCGGTTGAGAGCCCTATGTAAGAAGGAACATTCCATCCTTATCCGATTGTCGTGATGCACATTGCATTCACTATTTTGTTCGCTCCATGACCTCCGCAACCTTCCATGTATAGGATTGTTACAGATGTTAGTAGACGCTCTTTATTTGTTCGTCGCCCTTTTTACTTCGTCCTTTTCTCTTCGTCTACATTCACTCTTGTCTTCCCCTTTTTTCCACCACCTTATATGTTCATGTGACATCTCCCTTCCCTCACCCCTTGGGAATTCCTGCTGTCCGTGTCTGTTCATTCTCTACCTTGCGCGAAAGCCCGTCTACCTACGGCGGCTTCTCGCTCTTTTTTTAGCCACTTCCGCTCTCATTACCATGCCATCGCA
>WNWK01040481.1:0-16948 GCA_009830355.1 Cherax destructor | reverse complement strand
TCACCACTTTGCTACGATTTCTTTCTTTAATTCTATGGTGTTCCTCACTTTCTTTACCAAAGGACTGACACTAGGGCTATCTTTGGGCCCGTGGTGGCATATTTAGATCACACACAATAATCAAGGGCCAAAACAATGGATTGTTAAGAAATGTTTTGTATGAACTCGCAGGATAATGTTCACTCAACCAGAAACAATGCTACACTGCCTGAGAATGTGCGTGGGAGGCGGGGCTTGTGGGCTTTGTATGTGCGCTGGGCACTGGACAGGGTTCCGGACCAAGCACGAACGGAGGGGAACACACGAAAACAGAGGCAATTTTCCACGAAAAACTCCGAAAACTGAAATACACGAAAACAGAGATACACGAAAACCGAGGGACCACTGTATACAAAATATGGTTTATATTGGTCTCACAGGACATAAAAGTTACTTAACAAAATAAAATGTTAAAAAATAAAAGTATAAAAAAAAAAAACTATTACCAGGTGACAGGCTGTAGGCGATGTTGCCGTAAGCGGTTCAATTTTGGTCAACTTCAATCCTTTATATCTCAGTAAGTATTGATCGCAAAAAATTATTTTTTAGCCTATTAGATTTAGAAAAAAAAATATCATTTCATAAAAATAATTTTTTTTTAAATTCATGGACCCTGAGAACGAGTTTCGGAGAGCGGCCTTGGACCCTGAAAGGGTTAAGAAATGTACTGGCATACAGTGTTGTGAGGCATGGTGAAGCAGCCAGCTCAGGCAAATGTGCAGCTGAAAAATTTGTAGAGGAATTCAAGGGGTTCATAGACACTGAAAAATTTGATCCCCAACAAGTATTTAATTGTGATGAAACAGACCTGTTTTGGAAGAAAATGCCAAAGAGGACCTACATTACTCAGGAGGAAAAGGCACTGCCAGGACATAAGCCTATGACAGACAGGCTAACTCTTATGATGTGTGCCAATGCCAGTGGTGATTTTAAAGTGAAGCCTTTACTGGTGTATCACACAGAAAATCCCAGAGCCTTCAAGAAACACAATGTTAACAGGAATAATTTGTGTGTGCATTGGAAGGCTAACACTAATGCATGGGTCACTAAGGACTTTTTCAAGGAATTGTTGACTGGAGTGTTTTACCCTAGTGTAAAGAAATACCTCCTGGATAAGAAATTGCCACTCAGGTACCTCCTGGTACTGGACAATGCTCCTGCTCATCCTCACAAGTTGGAAGAGTATATGTCTGATGAGTTCAGTTTCATCAGAGTGAAGTTCTTGCCTCCTAACACCACTCCTCTCATCCAGCCCATGGACCAGCAGGTCATTGCAAACTTCAAGAAACTGTACACCAAAGCAGTGTTTCAGAAGTGCTTTGATGTGACCTCAGACACTGGAGAGTTCTGGAAAGATCACTTCAATATTGTCCATTGCATAGACCTTATAGGTAAGGCTTGGGAGGGAGTGACTTCCAGGACTTTGAGCTCTGCTTGGAGACCAATGTGGCCAGATTGTGTTGAAAAGAGGGATTTTGAAGGATTTGAGGCTGACCCTGACGACCCTGTGCCTGTTGTGGAAGATATTGTGGCATTGGGGAACAGCCTGGGGTTGGAGGTGAGTGATGAGGATGTGGAAGAGTTAGTGGAGGACCACAGGGTAGAGCTAACAACTGAAGAGCTGCAAGAGCTTCATCTAGAACAGCATCAGACCACAGTTGAGTTTATTGCTTCACAGGAGGAGAAAGAGAGAGAGAAGGAGGTGCCTTCTTCAGTGATCAAGGAAATTTGTTCCAAGTGGAACGATGTGCAAAGTTTTGTTGAAAACCACCACCCTGAGCAAGCTGAAATGAGCCATCTGTGCAACCAGTTCAGTGACAGAGCCATGACGCACTTCAGGAAAATATTAAACAGGCGCCAGAAACAGCGGACTGTGGAGAGTTATTTCACCAGGCCCCTCCAGTGACTCTCAAGCTGGTCATAGTGACATTAAAATTAAAAGAGAAAGAAGGGAAGTAACCCCAGATAAGGACTTGTTACCTGAAGTCCTTTTGGAGGATTCCCCTTCCAACCACTAACACCCTGCTGCCCCTGTCATCCTCCCTATCTTCCAGATCCCTGCAACTCTCTTCAGTAAAGGTAAGTGAATGTTATTTATAATCTGTTTGTTATTATTTAGTACTAAACTTAATTTTTTGTGAATATTTTTGGATGTCTGGAACTGATTAATTGTATTTACATTATTTCTTATGGGAAATAAGGTTTCAAATAACGAGCAACTCGCCTAAAGAGCTAGCTCCTGGAACGGATTAATTTCGTTAGTCGAGGGACCACAGTATGTCATTATGTATGTTACTAGTGGTAGTGTTGTACAGCATAAGCCATACATATTAGTGGTGGTGGAGGTAGCAGCCGAGGCGGCGGTGTTGTCATTGGCCCTATATACCTCAACAACATTGGATGAGTTAGTTTTGTGTCCTTTTTCTATCGCTTAATCGCTTAACTTACTTGCTACACTGTTAATGCTACACTTTATCACTGGATGGCACTATAGCCTTTATCGACTCCTGCTGCGTTAGTATCGCACTTATCGTAGAATCACTGAATCACTGAAGAAGGCGCATTCTCCCCTCTCTCCTCCACTTTGGTACTTTGCTACTATTTTTTTCTTGAATTCTATCATGTTTCCCACATTCTTTACCAAAGGGCTAGCACTAGGAGCTTTTTTGGGGCCATGGTGGCTATATTTTCCTGAAGTGCATTATGGCTCTGTCACTGAACTGATTGCACAGATGGCTCATTTCAGCTTGTTCAGGGTGGTGGTTTTCAACAAAACTTTGCACATCGTTCCACTTGGAACTTCCAAGAAAGTCTCAAAGACCGTGGGAATACTATCCAAGATACGGTACTATGTTCCACAACCAGCTTTCCTTACCCTATATCACTCACTCATTTACCCCTACCTCACCTATGGAATCTGCGCATGAGGCTCAACATCAATAACTCATCTCAGACCATTAATAACACAACAAAAGGCAGCAATTAGAATGATAACAAATTCACACTCCAGACAACATACTCCACCAATATTCAAAAACCTAAACTTACTCACCATACAAGACATCCATACTTTTTACTGTGCCTATTATATACATAGAACACTCTATGCAAATATTAACCCACCACGCAAACTTCTCCTTACCAATTTTAACAGGACACATGACCATAACACTAGACACAGATCACTCCTCGATGTTCCCCGTGTCCATCTAACACTATGTAAAAACTCAATGCATATAAAAGGCACGAAAATTTGGAATTTATTACCTGTCATTGCCAAAGAAACCCTGCCTGTACCCCAATTCAAAACGATGCTCAAAAACCACCTCGCCCAAACCTAAATGCACAATATCAAACATTCCCAACAAAGTATAATAATCACTTAAATGTAAAAACCTGATTAATCACTTAAATGTAAAAACCTGTTATGAATAATACACACTAAGCTAACTGTTTCTAAACATTTACATTATAATGACCACGTAAACTGTAACTGCAATGCAACTAATTGTTTTAAATTATCTCACTCAATTAATTGCATTGCTACAATCAATAATATTATGTTCAACTTATACTCAAATTTTACAACTTAGATACACAATTATACTAATTTTATAAATTATCAACCATAACATTTTACCATGTAGTCTAATATTAATTAATCTTAAGAATGCCCACAATGCACAGCATATTAGGGGCTTTTGGCATGTACATCTCTTTTATAAAAAACTATGTATCATTGATTACAAAATGTTTCGTATTATCTAACTTGGTAATCTTCACTCACCGAGAAATAATGTCAGACTGATGCTCAATGTGTCTGTGGCAGGCTTTGTGTGTGCGAGGCCACTGGGACACGTTCCATATGACTGCTGAAATCCAAGTAAAATCATGAAAACCAAGGCTATATTTTGCCAAAAAAATTAACGATAACCAAAATTCATGATAACAAAGATTCACGAAAACCAAGGATCCACTGTATGTGGTAAGTGTGCACCACATAAAACAAATCCTGCAGCAACCAGTGAATAATGAGAGAAAAAAAAACTGCAACTGTTATTTTATATTAACCCTTTGGGGATCCCCAATACCTCTCCGAAACTCGTTATCAGGGTTGCAAATTTTTCAGAAAAAAAAAATATTTCATATGAAATGATAGAGAATCTTTTTCTGATCATAACGCCACCAAAATTATGAAATTTGATCGAAAACTAACGGAATTATGCTTTCGCGAAGTTAGCGATATCGATAACATTTACGCATCGGCGATTTCGCCCACTTTGAGCCCTATTTTCGGCAAATTCTAATGTTTCAGTCTACTAAAATTATAGCTACTTTGCTAGAACTCCATTTCTTCTATCGAATGAGTACAAGAAACCACCTATTTACCAATTTCAACTACCCAAAATAGTGGTCAGAAAATGGCAATTTGGCCAATTTCACACAAATTTCAAATGATGCCAATTTCACACAAATTTCAAATGATGCCAATTTCAAAATAGGGTCCATAATAAACAAGGCAGACATTCCTGGCACTAAAATAACATCTCTGTTCATTAGTCACGTCTCCAGGCCCCTCTTACATTACTTTTGCTTTCCATTTCAAATTTTATTCTCACAAAATAGAAGATTTACTGTTATGTATACAACTCATCATTGTAAAAATGGTATAAATAATATCAGTGCACTTGTGCAAGAATATTAGACTTGCCAGTTGATGTGTATTGGACGCATGGTGTGATTTGTTTACTCTTGAACATCGGCCAAAATCGAACATTTTCGCTACTTTGCGCTCGGTTTCAAGGTACTTGTCATCATGAAACCAGTCAAAATTATCTCTATTTCTGTAATATATTATCCATTCTATCAAATGAGACAAAGAAAACTAGAATACAAGCATAAATACCATATGAAAATAGACTGCAAAGTTGCTGATTTAAACCAAAAACACGGTCAGTTTTTTTTCCTCATTATGCACTGTGTGGTGCAGGATTTTTTTTATACTGTGCACACTGACGACACAGACCCATTCTCTCACATCTAGGCCTAACAGCCTGTTTCTGCTTGATTTGAGGGTGCTAGAATTTAGGCGTACTAGTACGACAAAAACCATGGAGCGTAAGCCGTACTAGTACGGCCGAAACCCCAAAAGGGTTAAAACAGCGTGTTTGTGGTGTTTTTTCGTTATTTTTTAATAGTTGTATTCGTGATTTCTTGGTCTCATCTGATAGAATGGAAGATACATTACAGAAAAAGAGATGATTTTGATTAGTTTTAGTACTGAAAATGGCTTGAAATTGAGCTCAAATTAGCAGAAATGTTCAATTTTTGCTGATGCTCAAGAGTAAACAAATGACGTCATGTGTCTACTACACATCAGCTGGTGGGTCTAATATACGTTCACGAATGTGCTTATATTATTTATACAATTATTACAATATTGCATAACAGTAAATCTTCTATTATTTGGTGTGAATAAAAATTCATTGTAAATAAAAAATTAAAATGGAATTTATTTGTAAAGTTTGAAAACATAACTAATGAACAGAGGAAATGTTAGTTTAGTGCCAGAAATGCCTGCATTGTTTATTCTGGACCCTATTTTGAAACTGGAATAATTTGAACTTTGTGTTAACCCTTTCAGGGTCCAAGGCCCCTCTCCAAAACTTGTTCTCAGGGTCCATGAATTAAAAAAAAAAAATTCTTATGAAATGATAGTTTTTTTTCTTATAAATCTAATAGGCTAAAAAATACATTTTTGCGATCAATACTTACCGAGATATAGAGGATTGAAGTTAACCAAAATTGAACTGCTTACGGCAACATCACCGACTGCCTGTCACCCAGTAATAGTTTATTTTTTTTATACTTTTTTCTTTTATTTTTTAACATTTTATTTTGTCAAGTAACTTTTATGTCCTGTGAGACCAATATAAACCATATTTTGTATATATACACTCCTTTTATACTACACAATAACTGCTGGCTGACTGGCTGGCTGACCAGCTGGCTGGCTGACTAGCTGACCAGCTGGCTGGCTAGCTGGCTGACTAGCTGACCAGCTGGCTGGCTGGCTGGCTGCCTAGCTGACCAGCTGGCTGGCTGGCTGGCTAGCTGACCAACTGGCTGGCTGGCTGAACAGCTGGCTGGATGGATGGCCAGCCGATTGGCTGGCTTGCTGGCTGACCAGTTGGCTGGCTGACCAGCTGGTTGGCTGGCTGGATGACTAGCTGGTTGGCTGGCTAGCTGACCAGCTGGCTGACTGGCTACCTGACCAGCTGGTTGGCTTTCTAGCTGGCTGGCTGGCTGAAAAGCTGGTTGCATGGATGGTCAGCCAGCTGGCTGGCTGGCTTGCTGACCAGTTGGCTGGCTTGCTGGCTGATCAGTTCGCTGACCAGTTGGCTGACCAGTTATTATTATTATTATTATTGAAGCATGGTGTAAGAGTGCCAGTCTTATCATTAATCTAATTACAGCAGTGACACTGAGGGTCCTCTTATCTTATTATTATTGCTAAACTAATTAGTTTTGACATTTGATGAGGATACACTGCCTTCGCCTGCCTGCCTCCCTGCCAGCCAGCCAGCCAGCCTCGTCTTAGGGTGAAGACATTTGACAAATGAGGATACACTGCCTTCCCTTTATTTGTTTTCACTGTTTTATCTGCCTGTCTGTCTGTCTGCTTGTCTCTCTTTCTGTCTCTCTCTGTCTCAGAGACAGTCACTATTGAACCAACATTGCCACATCTGAGTCCTGATATATTATTTGTCAGTCTGGATTTTTTGGATTATCTTAGGTAATTTACACTATGTATTTATCCTAGGTTATTTACACTATGTATTTATTCTAGGTTATTTACACTATGTATTTATGTGTACATGTACAGTTATCCCTTGGTTTTCAATTTTAATCCGTTCCAGATGGATCAGCTAAAACCAAAATCGGTGAAAACCAAAACTATTTTCCCCATAAGAAATAATGGAAATTCAATTAATCCGTTTCAGAAACCCAAATGTTTGGAAAAAAAAAAAAATTGGGGGGCCATAAAGATAGATTTACATGCACAAATGAATGAACTCTTATGTGGCACTTATCTTTATTGAAGACTGATGTTGCTGGATGGAAGAGAGGGAGGAGGGAGAGGGAAGACACCTATTTTTTGGAAGGGGGAAACCTTCCATAAGGAATTTAGGTACCAAGTCCTTATTCTGCATGCCTGCTACACTCCCTCCTGCCTGCTACACTCCCTCCCTGCCTGCTACATTCCCTGCATACCTGCTACACTCCCTGCATATATGCTACACTCCCTGCATTCATGCTACACTCACTGCATACATGCTACACTCCCTGCATACCTGCTACACTCCCTGCATACGTGCTACACTCACTGCATACATGCTACACTCCCTGCATGCCTGCTACACTCTTAAACTCCATCGTGTTTCTCACTTTTTTTACCAAAGAACTGGCACTAGGAGCTTTTTTTGGGCCCATGGTAGCTTATTTAGTAGTCACACACAATATTCAAGGGCCAAAAACAATGAATTGTTAATAAATGTTTTGTATGAACTCCTGGGATGATGATCACTCAAGCTTAAACAATGCTACACTGCGTGACAATGTATGTGGGTGGCGGTCTAGCGGGCTTTGTATGTGCGGGGCACTGGTGGACAGGTTCCGTACCATCGGTGAAAACTGAAACAATCAGTGAAAACTGAGACAATTTTTACACGAAAAAAGTGATTGAAAACCAAAATCGGTGAAAACTGAGACAATTGAAAACCAAGGGATGACTGTATTACAGAGCCAGCTAGCTAGCCAGCCAGCTGGTCAGCCAGCTGGTCATCCAGCCAGCCAGCCAGCCTTCCCCCACTGTCTTCCCCACCCACCCCACTGTCTTCCCCACCCTCCCACTGTCTTCCCCACCCACCCCACTGTCATCCCCAACCCCCCACTGTCTTCCCCACTCTCCCCATTGCCTTCCCCACTCCCCACTGCCTTAGTTACTCCCCACTGTCTTCTTCACTCCCCACTCTCTTCCCACCCCACTGTCTTCCCTACCCCACTGTCTTCCCTACCCACCCCACTGTCTTCCCTACTTTCCCCACTGCCTTCCCCACTCCCCTCACTGCTTGTCCTACCACTCACACTGCCTGAGTGAAGTATTCCTTACCGCATAGCTTGGTGACAAAGGCCCACTGAATTACCACTCCCACAATGCAATGAGGCTGCATAGATTTTTTTCCTACTGTGCACACTTACCACATAGACCCATTCTATCACATGCAGGCTTACCAGCTCTCTCTCCCTCGATTTGAAGCCGCTAGAATTTATGCATACTAGTACGTGGAAACCCCAGTGTGTAAGCCGTACTAGTACGACCGAAACCCCGAAAGGGTTAAATTACCAATTTCTGATGATTTTATTGGATAGTTGAAACAGTTGACTGGGCAATTTATTGTACTCAATCGATAAAATGGAAGAAATATTAGCAAAATAGCTAAGAATTTGGTCGACTGGAATAATGTAATTGGCCTAAATGGGAGTCATCAGTCAATAAAATCGCCGATGTGTAAATATCACTGATGCGTCAAAATTTGCGAGAGCATAATTTAGTCAATTTTCCATAAAATTTCGTACTTTTTTGTTTTATTACCTTCAGAAAAAGATTCTGTACCATTTCATAAGAAAAAATAACAAAACTTTTGTTTTAAAATCTTGGACTTTGGCTATCACTCTGAGATTTGGCCTCTGGAACCTCAGAGGTAGGTTTTTTTTTGGTGAGGGGCATTCTGCTACCATCTGCAGGTGTCTTGAATCAACGTTAGCCCTACTGTCCACTGTCTCGCTCTTGGATAAATTTTGACTTAAAGTCTCAATGAGTTGGATGGTTGAAAGGAAAGGCAGTTCTATTATTGTTCACTGCCATGGTGACACACTACCCATGGAGGTAGAAGTCTAGTCCTGGCTATTAGAGCCCTTTTGGTGTGGGGGTTGTGGCATACAGAGTATGTTACAATTTATTTGACATATGTACACACTCCCATATAGGCTGCTTTCCAACCAGAGAACTGGGTGCTAAGGGTTTAATGAATTTTAGGGTATCCATTCTTAAATCGGTACCTTGACTCATTGTCCAATCATGGCGAGCCCACTTGGTGGGCACGCCTATGAGGCAATGTGGTTCACCCACAGTTAGCATTTGCCAGACTTGCCAACTAGCTGGTTGAGTACGGTGCTCTCTCTGGCTTCTGTTTTGGCCATTCTTTGTCACTGTGTGGTACACTTATATTCAACTCCTGTACATAGTGTAAATAAGTGTATAACCAGGTTACAGGCCATTTTATACCTGTGTTCGTAAAAAGTGTAATATCTGTTTTAGTTGTGCCTAGAGTAATTCCCAAATTATGTGTGTAATAATCCTTACCAGCCTGATAAGAAGGTCCAAAAAATTGTATTATGAGAACAGACTCAGAACATAAAAGGTGATATGAAAAAGACCTGGAAAACCCTATCTGCAATTCTATGAAATAAAAAGAAATCCAAGAACAATATCATCAAATTATCAAAAACAGATGAACCCCTACTCTCACCAACAGAGACAACAAACAGACTTAATGCTTTCCACCATAGGAAAGAATCTAACGAGTAAAATCCCAAGCTCGAACACCCGTCCAACAGACTACCTCACCAACACCTACCCTAATACACTATTCCTAGCTCCTACCAACCCAATTGAAGTCTTGCTCATAATCAACACCTTTAAAAACAAGGCAGGAGACATAAACAGCTTACCACCTTTTATGTGCAAAAAAGCTTCACAGGTACTGTCACCAATTATAGCAACACTATTCAATAAATCCACTGAAGCCTCTACCTTCCCATCAATTCTCAAAATAGCTAGAGTCACCCCGATCCAAAAAGGAGGTGATCAAACAGACTTGAATAATTATAGACCAATTTCTAATTTACCACTGCTTTCTAAAATCTTTGAAAAATTAATTCATGGACAGATCTATTTCCACCTCGTCTCACACAATGTACTCAACCCCTGTCAATTTGGATTCAGGACCAACAAGAGCACAAACAATGCTATTATACACATGCTAGAGTTAATATACACCTCACTTGAGAAGAAAGCAGTCCCACTGGAAATCATCATTAATCTACGCAAAGCTTTTGATACAGTCGACCATGATTTACTGCTCACAAAATTAGCACACTATGATATAAGGGGGCACTCACTCAACTACCTAAAGTCATACCTCAGTAACAGAAGCCAATACGTGTACACAAATGGAGCGAACTCTTCCACCCGACAAATTACAGTCGGAGTCCCTCAAGGAAGTGTCTTGGGACCACTCCTATTCCTCATTTACATAAATGACCTACCGAATGCATCACAACTACTCAAACCCATATTATTTGCAGATGACACAACATATGTCTTCTCTCACCCAAATCCAGTCATACTAGCAAACAATGTTAATGCCGAATTACAGAAAATATCAACATGAATGACGACTAATAAACTTACTCTCAATACTGACAAGACCTACTTCATACAGTTTGGAAACAGAGCCACAAATGTTCCACTTAATATAACACTCAATGGTTCCCCCATCACAAGACTCACAGAGGGAAAATTCCTAGGAATCCACATTGACAGTAGCCTAAAATTCCAAACACACATACAACAAATTTCCAAGAAAATCTCAAAGACAGTAGGCATATTATCAAAGATACGCTACTATGTGCCTCAATCAGCATGGGGATCAACAACAGTAAATCACCTTAGACAACTCATAACCCAGCAAAAGGCTGCAGTCAGAGTGATAACAAATTCCCACTCTAGACAGCATACCCCGCCAATATTCACACTTATTCTTGTGCCTACTACATATATAGAACTCCTCACTCTAATATAAACCCTCTGCTCAAAATTCTCCTCACCAACTTTAATAGGACCCATGACTACAACACAAGGCACAGATCACTTTTTGATATACCCCTTGTCCATATCAACCTATGTAAAAATTCTATGCACATAAAGGACCCCAGAATCTGGAATTCATTACCAGTAAATACTAAGATAACCTTGTCTGAAAATCATTTTAAGACTCTTCTCAAAAAACCCCTATTCACCCTTAACTAAATATTCATATTCAAAAAATACTCAGTTATTTTCCTATAATATAATTTCAATTTGTACTATTATATTACTACAGTGGACCCCGGATTACGCTATTAATCTGTTCCATAGGGCTTAACTTAAACCAAAAATAACTTAATCCGAATCTATTTTCCCCATAAGAAATAATGGGAATTCAATTAATCTGTTTCAGACACCAAAAGTATTAAAATAAATATTGTTTCCACATTAAATTACACAGAAAAGAATGAGATATAAAGTACATAAAACAGTAATAACTTGACACTTAACTTTATTGAAGAGTTGTTGATGTGTGGAAGATGGAAGGAGGGGAGAGGAAGGTACCAAGTTCATTTCTGGGGTTACTTCCCTTCTTTGTTTTTTAATGGCACTAGGACCAGCTTGAGTCACTGGACCCCTGTCGCTCAAAAAAGTGTTCCAGAGAGTTGTTTCTGGCGTATGTTTGGAAATGTGCTGGCTACAAGGGTGTGTTTGTGGACAGGACAAGATAGTCCTTCATTATGACACTAATATCAACTCTACGGCTTATTTATCTGTCACAATTGATCTAATATGACATAATAAACAATACAGTTCCAGAGGGCCTATCGTTAACCAAAAATATCGTAATCTGAATCTATTTTCCCCATAAGAAATAATGGAAATAAAATTAATCCGTTCCAAACACCCAAAAGTATTAAAATAAAATATTTCTTTACAACATAATAGACATTCAATTACACACAATTTTATGGGAAATAAAGAAATAATAGTACAATAATATGTCATTTACATTTATTGAAGAGTTGTTGATGTGTGGAAGATGGGAGGAGGGGAGAGGATGGAGTAGTATGCTAGTGTTTGGAAGGGGAATCCCCTTCCATTAACACTGTAGGTGGCAAGTTCTTTTCTGGGGTTACTGGCCTTTTTTCTTTAATGCCACTAGGACCAGCTTGAGAGTCACTGGACCCCTCTCTCACAAAATATCTGTCCAGGGAGCTCTGTGTCTGGCATTTCTTTAAAATGTCTTTAAAATGTGACAAGACATGGTCATTAAACATGTCGCATACAAGGCCTGCAACAGCTTGGTTAGGGTGATAATCACCCATAAAGCCTTGCACATCAGTCCAGTTGGCACAGATCTTCCTAATCCTTGAAGAAGGCACCTTCCTCCATCTCTGTTCCTCCTCCTCCTCTGGACCATTTTCCTGACCTGTGGTCTGTTGATGCTGCTGTTGCTGTTGAAGCTCTTGCAGATCATCAGTGGTTATCTCTTCATTGTCCTCCTCCACCAACTGTTCCACATCCTCGGTACAAACATCCAACCCCATGGACTTGCCCAGTTCCACAATTTCTTCCACAACAGGCTCAGGCTCAGGGTTCTGAGGCTCATCCCCAAAACCTTCAAAATCCCTCTCTTTGACACAGTCTGGCCACAATTTTCCCCAGGCAGAGTTCAAAGCCCTGGTAGTCACTCCCTCCAAAGCTTACCTATAAGGTGTACACAATGCAGGATATGGAAATGATCTTTCCAAAACTCTTTTAGGATCATATTCATGTCTACGGTCACATCAAAGCACTTTTGAAACATCGTTTTGGTGCAGAGTTTTTTAAAGTTTGAAATGACCTTCTGGTCCATGGGCTGGAGGAGAGGAGTGGTATTAGGGGGCAAGAACTTCACTATGATGAACTTAAGTCCTGCACAATTTGCTCTGCCAAGTCTGGAGGATGACAAGGAGCATTGTCCATTATCAGGAGGCACTTAAGTGGCAAATTATTTTCCTCAAGATATTACTTCACACTGGGGCCAAACATTTCATGGAACCAATCACAGAAAATTTCCCTAGTGACCCATGCCTTATTGTCAGACTTACACATCACACACAAATTAGACTTGGCGACACCACATCTATTAAACGCTCTGGGATTTTCAGAATGATACACCACTAAAGGCTTCACTTTACAATCACCACTGGCATTGGCACAAAGCATCAGAGTTAGCCTGTCTTTCATAGGCTTATGCCCTGGGAGTACCTTTTCCTCCTGTGTAATGAAGGTCCTGTTTGGCATTTTCTTCCAAAACAGGCATGTTTTGTCACAATTGAACACTTGTTGGGGTTGGAATTGTTCAGCCTCTATGTACCCCTGGAATTCCTGAACATATTTTTCAGTCACACTTGTCTGAACTGGCTGCCTCACCATGCCTTATCACACTATGTATGCCACTACGCTTCTTAAATCTGTCAAACCAGCCTTTGCTGGCTTTAAATTCGTTCACTTCAGCACTCGTTTCAGGCATTTTCTTGACCAGATCACCATGCAACTGCCTTGCTTTTTCACATATTATTGCCTGCGTAACACTATCTCCTGCTAACTGTTTCTCGTTGATCCACACCAACAACAAATTTTCCACATCTTCCAGCACTTGCGATCTCTGTTTTGTGATCATATTTGCACCTTTCGCAACAACAGCTTCCTTGATTTTATTTTCCTTGGCCACAATGGTAGCGATGATTGAATAGGATTTGCCATACTGCCTGGCCAGCTCAGCGATACGCACTCCACTTTCATATTTTGCTATTATCTCCTTCAGTTCTACCATATTTCTCAGCCTCTTTACCACAGGGCTGGCACTAAGAGCTTTCTTAGAATCTATGGTGGCTTATTTAGCAGTTGCAAGCACTAAAAAAATGGAATGGCACATTGACTGTGGATGGCGCATTGTTCCGTTCCAGGGCACGTGTATGCGTCCAAGATGAATAGCGTATTCCGAGTGGATTATCATAAACTGAGCCAATATTTTGACGGAAAAATGTATCGTTAACCAAATTTAGCGTAATCTGATGCCATCGTAATCCGGGGGTCCACTGTATTAATAACATAGACACATAACATATACTGTAGAACGAATAAAATATATCACTACAAATGTGAGGACTGATGTTGTGTTGTTTGTTGTTAGGGTGTATAAGGCCAATGTTCATAAGTCGTACATATAGTGGTGGTGGTGGGCAGCAGCAGCTGAGGCAGTGTTGTCAGTCGCCCTATACCTCAAACAACAATGGAGGAGTTATGTTTCATGTCATAATTTTTCTATAGATTAATGGCTTAACTTACTTGCTACACTGTTAGTGCTACACTTTATCGCTGGCTGGCACTATAGCCTTTATCAACTTCTGCTGTTTTAGTATCATAACATACAGTGGACCCTCGCCATTCGAATTTAATCCGTTCCAGGAGCTTGTTCTTAATGGAAATGTTCGAAGGCGATTTAATTTTTCCCATAAGAAATAATGAAAATACAATTAATCCGTTCCTGCTGTCAGGAGGCATGACAAAATAGTACTTCACTGTGAAGCTATTATCAACTCAACAGCTTATTTATCTATCACAATTCATCTAATATGACATAATAAACAATATAAATAACATAAAAACCTGATATACACTCTAGAATGAATAATATATGTATGTCATTACGAATGTGGTGGCTGGGAAGGATGGTGGTGGCGAGCATTCTGCTCAGCTGTGAAAACATCTTCCCATTCTTTCCTCCTTCAGACGTGTTAGTATAAGAGAAACGGAGTTTGTAATGATATCTGCATTAGATCACTTCCAGTCAGCTCCAAGTGGTGAACAAATCGTACGTGTCAGGCTGGTAACAGCAAAACAACTGGTTTGTTTACAAAACCCCTCCAACCTTCATTTAATCTTGTTTACTCACCACTGCCTCTCACCACTGCCTCTACCACCGCCTCTACCACCACTGCCTCTCACCACTGCCTCTACCACCACTGCCTCAACCACCACTGCCTCTACCACCACTGCCTCTCACCACTGCCTCAACCACCACTGCCTCTCACCACTGCCTCAACCACCACTGCCTCAACCACCACTGCCTCAACCACCACTGCCTCTACCACCACTGCCTCTACCACCACTGCCTCTCACCACTGCCTCTCACCACTGCCTCTCACCACTGCCTCTCACCACTGCCTCTACCACCACTGCCTCTACCACCCTCCTCCACCACTGCCTCTCACCACTGCCTCAACCACCACTGCCTCTCACCACTGCCTCTACCACCACTGCCTCTCACCACTGCCTCTACCACCACTGCCTCTCACCACTGCCTCTACCACCACTGCCTCTCACCACTGCCTCAACCACCACTGCCTCTACCACCACTGCCTCTACCACCACTGCCTCACACTTAATGAACAAACTCCAAACAATTATAATTAAGTGTGAAATGTCTGGATGAGTGTGCAGGGTATTGTTCTCGAGTGTAAACAACGAGGACTGGCTCTCCAAGCGCCTGGGCGGACAGGTGATGGACACACTTGTTCGAATCGTGATATTTTGTTCGCATGACGATATCGATTTTCTTGTTCTAATGACGATTTGTTCGACTGCCAAGCCGTTCGAATAGCGGGGGTCCACTGTATCATAGAATTACTGAATCACTTAAGAAGACACATTCTCCCCTCTCAGCCCTTTACCAAAGGGCTGGCACTAGGAGCTTTCTTTGGGCCTATGGTGGCTTTATTTAGCAGTTGCAAGCACTAAAAACAACGGAATAATGACAAAATGTATGGTTGGATGCTGGGGGCTGTCACTCGCTGGTAAACAATGGCACACTGACTCTGGATGGAGTGTTGGGTCGTCTGACCATGCGTACGCGTCCAGGACGAATGGCTTATTCTGAGCGGATCATCGTAAACTGAACCAATATTTTGGAAAAATGTTCTAACCAAATTTACCGTAGTCCGACGCCATCATAATCCGGGTCCACTGTATTATATTACCACCTACTCACCATAAACTAAATACCTTTTCTGTAAATTACTTTCAAAAATGCTCAGATATTATTTTCCTTAAGATAATTTCAATTTTTACTATTAACTACCATCCTACTAAACACTTTTTACAATGTAGTATCACCATTGTAATTGCCCAATGTAATATCATCATATTGTAATCTGAACAATATTTAAACAAGTCAAATTCAATCAATTTCTCAATATTATGTACATAGTCTATAAGCCATTAGATTAAGCTGCCCTTAATGCCATGGCATGTCAGTGGCTCTCCTTGCACTTCTATGTAAACTTCTATGTAAAATTGATGAAATAAAATATTTGTATTTGTATTTGTAATTCAGGATTATGCTTCAAACCTCACACATAATTTCTCACATAAATAAGTCGTTGGTCCTTTCTGAACTGGAGATGATCGGTAAAATCTAATTAAATAAATGTTACTTGACTGAAAGAAATAACTTGTTTAGGTAACATAAACTTCAAATAATAAATATAATTAATGGTACAGTGAAACCTCTACTAACGAAGTTTAATCCATTCCAGGAGCTTGCTCACTACTGGATTTGCTCATTTGCAAGTCAATTTCCTCATTAAAATTAATTGAAATGGAATTAATCTGTTCAATGGAATTCAGGCCTCCAAAAAACTTCAATAATTTCCCAAATATCGACTCTATTTTTATTTATTCTGTCACAATTCATCTAATAAGATGTAATAAACAATATTAATAAAACAAACAAAACAAAACAAAAACAAATTTTATTTCATTGCAGAATTATAGGACGGTAGTACAATGTAAATTGAGTGAAGGAGAGCCACCGACATGCCATGGCATTAGGGGCAGCTTATTCCCAGTCTTAAAGACTATGTACTTAATATTAAGAAATTTATTGAGTTTATTCTAGTTAAAATTATTTTCAAAATTACAATATGA